>CAKNXH010054960.1:51914-64642 GCA_932178445.1 Andricus quercusramuli | reverse complement strand
AAAAGGACATGCATTTCGACTAACTTCAAATGTGTCACCTTGAAGCAAACTTCACGCGTAACGCACTAACCTCATTGGTCAATTTATTTGGCGCCAAGTTTCCCTGAACTCTACACTTTGAAGCTGAAAAAGTGGCTAATAAGAAAAATTCTTTCAATGATTGTTGCAGTCATGGCGAAGTCATTCTTGAACCATTACCTAATCCACCACCATTTCCTTTTTAATAAAGAGTTTATTTGATGGTACACACGAACAATCTAATCATGTTCACGAACGTATACGGTGCTATAACAATGCATTTGCTTTTGCAGTCTTTTAATGCTAATTTAGTTAAATTCAATAACAGACATCCTGGACCATGCTGCTTCAAAATACATGGCAAGGTTTATTATCAAATTAATACATCTTTGTATCAAGATGCAAATGGAAGTCCTTCCTATGGTCAACTATTTATCGTAGATCAAAATGAAGCTACGAATATTCGATGCAATCAAATGTCTACGTTGAATAGGGAAATTGTGGATGCAATTGAGACTGCCCTTCGCAGCTGCAATATATTTGCGCAATCGTACCGTATGATGCATGAAGTAATATAAGAAACAATGGTGAACAATAATATACAAACTGAACCTGAAATGCAACTATTATTTTCATTAAAATCTGGAATGGATAGTAAAGGTTACAATTTACCAAAAATTATTGAAGTAGCCGCAATTTTTACCACAACTGCTGACGTTGATATTCCAGAATCTTACGTAACCATAATAATATACTGTAATAAATATACTGTCATCCGAATAACCCAGAAAAACTATAGGAGGAATTCCAGAATGCAATGTCACAAGATTTTCAGAGAAATAATGATTTAGATGAAGCACGTAGAAAAGCTTATATTCAAATAAGCACTTTCCTATCCCATGAAAGATATGCTATTAGTAATTTTCCTACAATTCCACAACTAACAGTAAATGATATTCCCATTGACGATGGAAATAATGATGAAATGTTACTTAAACAACATGAGAAAAATGGTATGATACAGTATAAACAATTGAATACAAAACAGAAATATATTTTCGATAAAGTATTCAATGTTGTCATGACAGATGAAAAAACGTCTTTCAATTCATGTTTTTATATTGATGGGCCATACATTATATCATTTATTAAGAAGTAAGGGAAAGAATATTTGTACAATGGCATTTGCAGGAATTGCTGCAATATTACTTCCACAAGGAAAGACTTTTCATAAAACTTTTGGTATGCCTGTTCCACTATTTTTGGATTCCGTATCAAACATCAAAAGTCAATCAAAAGATACACACTATTTAAGGAGTGTAGATCTATTTATTTGGGACCAGGCTCCAATGGCGCCAAGATATGATTTGAAATTAATTGATTGAACTCTCCGTGACTTTATGAATATTAACTTGCCATTTGGAGAAAAAATTATGCTTCTAGGTGGAGAGTTTAGGCAATTACTACCTGTAAAAGTAAATGCTACTCGAAGTGAATTGATCAATTTATCTATCAAGTTTAGTGCACTATGGAAACATTTTTCAGTGTTCTCATGAAACCAAAATATGAGAACTTCACCAAGCGAGGTAAAATTCGCGAAATATTTACTGTCTGTTGGCAATGGTACTTTAAATGACAATGCTGATCATTTAATAGCTCCAAAACAATGTGTAGCTCAGAGAACGGATGACATGGTAGAAACTACATTTAAACAATTAATTAATAATCACAAGTACGACGATATAGCGAAAATAGCTGCATTATCTGCACGAAACGTTGATGTTGAAAAAATCAATTGCAGAGTTGTAGAATTACTTGACAAGACAACAGAACGTATTTACACCAGCATGGATAGTACGGAAAATTGTGACAATGGAGACATTGATGATGAACGCGTGTACAAGTAATAGAACTTGCGAATAATCTTTTACGATTTCGCATCCTAACTCGTGGTAAAACGGGAGATATTGTATCCATTCACCGCATTACACTATACTGTGAAGACGTTTAGCCTTTAGTTTCAAACGACAACAATTTCCAATTAAATTAGCATTCGCGATGAAAATTAATAAAAGTCAAGGACAGACCTTCGAAAAAATAGGAGTAGATGTTCGTAAAAATGTATTCATTCATGGACAATTGTACGTGGCATTTTCTCGAGTTCGATCTTGGAAATCATTACGTATTTTTTTGGGAGAACAACGTCCCAATGACATGATGAAAAATTATGTATACACTGAATTATCAGATCAACTTGAAAAAAATAATCTCTGCATAAAAATAATTAATTTTTAAATTGAAAATAATAAGAGGTTTCGTAATTAATCCTAAAGACAAAAACACGCGCGCTGATAAGCGCGCGATCGGTCTCGTTATTCAAAAGCTGAATGTATTCGGTTATAATTTCAAATACATAACTGCTGAAATGCAATTCAAATAATTTCAAACATTTAATTGTAAAACGACAATTTCTAAATAACTTCAAAATAGACATATGTATAACATTTGTACACATTTAGCTAAAAATAGAAAACAATTTTTATCGACTTAGTTCAATATGCATTTGTACTGTCTTACTGTTATAAATACGTTTTTTCTTATCTTTAGCATCTTTGGTTACATTTTTCATGTTTTGTATAAATTTTAAGCTTAAAAACGACAATTTCAGTAAATTCAAAATATACATATGTATAACATTTGTAAACATTTAGCTAAAAATAGAAAACAATTTTTATCTACTCAAAGCCAATATGCATTTGTACTGTCTTGCTGTTATAAATACGTTTTTTCTTATCTTTAGAAACTTTGGTTACATTTTTCATGTTTTGTAAAAATTTTAACCCTAAAAAACGACAATTTCAGTGAATTAAAAATATACAATACATATGTATAATATTTGTAAACATTTAGCTAAAAATAGAAAACAATTTTGATCTATACTTAGTACCAATATGCATTTGTACTGTCATGTTGTGCATCAATGTATAATGCACACTACGCGCCTCCGCTACCAAGGTATACTAAGTATATCTATATATGTGGCGGAAGTTGACGTAAAATGGCGGAGCCAATCAGTAAAAATGACACTAGGTTGCCACAGTCTCTGGACCCTCTGTAGAACGCGGGAGGCAGAACGAGAACGAGAGAGTCCAGTACACTCATTTTATTCAACAGGCCAAAAAAGTCTTTTTACTTGACATCAATTTGTTATATTTAATATAAAAAGTCGATATTAGTTTCAATGCACATGTGTCTTCTATGCCGTCCTACAGGCAGAAATAAAGCTCAATGATAGACCAGTAATCGACACGTTTCATAACACCAATCATTATGACATGTCACGCTCTGCAAGAAAATAACCCACTTTGTCAATCGTAATTTTGGAGATACTCGTGTTTTTGTGACCAAGGATACAAATATCGATTTTTTAACCTAAAGGTTTCGTTCTAGGTCTAAATATAGGTAATTTATTCGTTATTTAGCATTTAGCCCTATACGTAACTACTCCTTACCGATAAAGTGGGCTAATTTTTGTGAAATGGACCCGCAATTATAGTGTCTTAAGGGGAGGCGTTTGGCGAAATTGGTATATTTCCAGATCACCCTAATGTTTAATTATCTGATGTTATTGGATGTTGACCGTTTCTGAAGCTAGAAGCGTCAAGAATGTGTTGGCAAGAATAACCTTATCTTCGTTTTCAACTACTCAAGATTACTATTTAAGAAGGAAGTTTGAAAGACAAAGCTCTGCCTTCGCACACTTGTTTAGATTTTTTTTATTTGATATCGTACAATCATGCTTTTATCTTTAAGAGACTTACGCCGGTAAAGATAATTGAATTGTTGATATCAGTAAGTATCATTGACGCTGAAAATATAGCAGTTCAATTACTGTACTTTATTGGAACCTTATTTTGCTTTAGTTAACATGGTTAGCAATATTAGGAATTCAAATATGGAATTATTGTCTATAATGCTTAAAGTAAGTAGTTTTTGATAGTAATTATCAATAGTGCGTGGTTGATATACGGATACTAGAAGAGAAATGATTTTTTCAAAGGGACTGGAAAACCTAAAAAGTTGTAAATGTCCCAATTTCTTTTCCTATCACGTAATTTTCGGTCCGGAAATTATTCTGGCACTCACTCAGGAAACAAACATTCATTCCCTTGCGTTTGAATGGGTTTCGAAGTCTTATACTGATTTATTTTTATCTTTCGATAACTTATAAATTTAAAACATCGTGTGAAATATGGCAGTCTATCCTGAAAAAAAATCGTTCTTATTAAAAAAGAGGGAAACCGATTCAATATCACTGCTTCAAATGGAGATTGCAGTACGTTGCAGATTCGAAGCCATTCGCGAAACTGACAGATTCACATATTCGCAAACCAATTCAGTTTTCAATATATGCATCTGTAATTGACGCAGATACGCAATTCCACAATTAGCCACTTCAATATCAAAAATATCAGGCCTCACATTATGGTGAGCAGTAAAGTTGTAACGTTAACTGAAAATCTAAATTTATTCAAAGTTTAATGTAAAATCATGACTTTATAAATAAATTAGATCACGTTCACAAATTACTTTTTCTATACTTCAAGGGTGGCTCAGAAAAACGAAAGAATCCACATTTGGCCAACTTTGAGGAGAGACAAAAAAACGTTCCATGAAATCTAAAAATTCGAATTTGATTTCTAGTTTATTAGTTGCTAAACTGAACGGGATAGCTTCTATTTTGAGGCTGGATTGCGCGTGTTTACTATTTTGGACGTTAATTAAAAGTCGATTTCTTAATATAACAAAAAACTGAAAATTTAGTTGTTAAATTATTATTTGCTGAATGGAGAAGAAAAAAAGTTTGATAGAAAAAATCAACTACTTCTGAGAAAATGGAGATCCGACATATGCGCTCCTGTACTATGATGATTTAAGTGCCTATGCAGTCAACAAAAATGATCTTATGTTCCTCCGTTACTTTCAGAGCTGATGGCACGATCCAATAAATACATGGTCTAGCCACTTGAGGGCTCCGTTTCGTCCAAGTCACGCAACCACTTAGTTCCACCATTTTTTTATTATGACCGCGCAGTTTGAGTTTGACGCGTACTTTGTGTACGGGAAACTGTTGTAGGAAAATGAATATGTAGGAAGAAATAATATGACATTATTCAAGTAATAAATTCAAAAAAAAACTTGGAATGAGTACTGAATGATGTTATAAGAACACTGATGAGAAAATAAATTATATTCAGGAGAGAATGGAAGTTTGTAAATAAGAGTGAATGAGGCTGATTGAAAGTACATACAAATTTTGATATTTATGTCAATGACATTGTAAATATCTCCGTTTAACAGTGTATACATAATCCTGACTCTATGTAAAAGTGTCAGATGACCGTAATAGGACCACGCGGATCTGTAAATTTTAAAGAAATAAGTAAGGTCTGTATCTGGACGACAATCGCTTTGCGCTTGAAGAATTTATGATTTCCACTTCTTCTTTAGGTTATTTCCTCCGCACTAGATCTTGAGAGATTTCTAGATACTTGCATTTTCTATGACAGCAGGGGGATATCCAACCGAAAAAGACAAACTTTCAACAAAATAAGTACATTTCGAACCAGTAAGATGAATTTTCAAAGAAAATTATGCATTTTTAAAGAAAGGGTGATTTTCAATCAAGAAGATTGTTTCAACTGAAGGGATGAATTTTCAACCAAAAAATAAAGTTTTAACAAAAATGGTTGAAATTGGAACAGCATTTTAACCAAATTAGATAAAATCTCATTGAAACATGTAAAAATGAAAAAGATTTAACAGTTTAATTTGAAAACTACAAATTTTGGATAAATTGGAATTATTATCAGGATTCATGACAATGCAGTTGACAGCCCTTTCTTTGCCGTTAACTTGGAAGTTATTTATTATTTTATTTTTATTTGCTAATTTTTTGTGGCTCTACAGTGCCAGAACGAAAAAAATTTGAATTTTTACATTCTTCTACAGTTTTTAAATTGTACGATTAAATGAATGAATTCATTTCGTTATTTCGAACAAAAAATGGTACCAAAAGTAACTTTTTCATAAAATAAGTAACTTTTCAGTAACCGTGAATCGAAACAGTAACGAAGTTACTAAAAAGCAACCCGTTCCAAGCCCTAACAATATGAATGCGAGATAAATTTTACACTCATAAAGATAATTCATGATAAGAAATGAAGACCCAATTCATCTTCGAAATTACAGAGACAACTTTGTCCACGAATCACTATGCAATGCAATGTAAAAAGTAAATGATCTTCATTTGTATATATGTATTGAAATTAAGATTTACTATTTTTAAATGAAGTTGAAAATACTGTCTCATATTGTAAAATTTTGACTTCCTTTCACCTATAAATATGCATGTGTGCAATATTATGGGGTTTCGTCAACAAGATTTATCATTCCGTAAAAAAGTCTGCTAAGAATAAGATAGATTTATAATGTGTGTAAAGGTGATTTTATGTTAGATGTAAACGGTGAAACGGTTACTGAATATAGAGAGCAACAGTTTATTCATAAAACAAAAATTCTTTTCGGAGGGAACTGTGATTTACTTTTGAGGTTAAAATTTTGTGGTCTCTGAAAATCATCTTAAAATCGTCACAACAATTTCAATTGTTATTTTTCTTTTCAAATTGTGAAATTTCCCCGCCGAGATGTTTAGTAGATGAACACCGAGAAAGCAAGTTTGATCGAAAACAGTTATTCACTTACCAGAAAATCACTTTTCAATGAAACGGTGTCACAATGTGACACCATAAAGATATTGAAGTTTATGCCTATTTACATGAAAACCCAACTTGGACGTACTGCTACCATTAAAAATACGCTTCGGAGCGAATCGTTTTAACTCGGTGTGTATTTGAATTTTGGAGAATTTTCTAACAAAGAATGCCTTCTTTAAAAATTGTCACTTAGCACATATTCTCCCGTCCCACATGTAATAATTATATTACGAACGTAATAGAAATCTTAAAAAAAAAAAAGAGTGAGCAAGAGTATTTCAGAACTGTGAATAAATATTGTATATCTCGAACTAAAATTTTCCTCGAAAACTGAGGAACAATATTTTTTAACAAATAAAACCTAATTATTATCATCTTATACGTTGTGGGCACTGTATCCGTATTTTCCTTCACCCATTTTCAACATTACATTACATTTGTTTAGAATTAAAGTATTTGTATATCTCAAAATTACAAGAAATTTCGGGTAAAAACTACAACAGAGTTCGCATCTAGCCCCTTGTCCGTGCCGTCGGGCGACCTATTGTTTCGGCCGAGTCGAGCGCTGGCCGTACAGTCTTGTTCAAAAAGACGCACGGTTTGCAGTGCGAACCCTCTGTACTACCCATCGTCGAGATACATTAGAGACACTATAGGAAAAGGAGAAGAAAGCAAATACAGAGAAACACTACATATCATGGGGACCCGTCTTGATGTATGCTACGTATTTAAAATCATTAATTAAACAATTAATTTTCTTTTCGACTATTCATTCGTCTCTTCTATTTAAAAGTCAATCAATTTAATCGAAAATTCGTGAATTTTGTTTGAAAATAAATCTTCTTAAAGGAAAATTAATCTTTTTTGCTTAAAAACGAACTTTCCTGTTGAAAATGCAACTGCCTTAAAAAAAAATTAGTCTTTCTCGCTTGGGAATTTGACTATTTGGTTCAAATTTCAACTATTTGGTTAAATTGAAGATCATTTATCCCAGATTTGAATCAATTTTATATTGCGTATTAGTAAGAATTTAATCACTGAAAATTAGGCTTCATCAATTATTTTAATGACTGAATGAATACTTTAATAATTTAACGAATATTGTACAGATTTAATTGATACTTTACTGACTTAATCGTTGTAGCTATCTTGTAGAAAATGTATCTTTTTCCTTAAGTATTCAATTATTTGGATTTTTTTCCGAAGATAAAAATGCATTTTTAATTATCAATAATTTTTTTTCTTTTAAAAATTCATTTTGAAAAAAAAAATTATTTAAACAAAAACTAACAAGGTTCTTAAGAATCTAACCATGATATTCATATGTACTCAGGGGACTTTTTGACATTTTCAACTAAATTTGTCTCGGGGACTCATTAAAGCATACAGAAGTATTAGTGGCCACCGGTTAATAGGGAAGACTAGACACATTTTAGATAAAAAAATAAAAAAACAGTAAAATAATTTTAAATAGGTAGCATACGTCCAGATGGGGCCCCATGATATGAAGTGCTGCCCTGTATTTGCTTTCTTTTCCTTCATCTAGTGTCTCTAATTTATAATGTATCTCGACGATGGGTAGTGCAGAGCATGATCTAAAAATACACGGTCTACACTGTAAAAAAAATCAACGAAATTTTACATCGCCAGGCGGCGGAAATAAAAGGACCCTGCACGAACGTGGTAACTTTCCGCCACGAATGGTAAAATCCCACTCTACTGGGAATTTTAAAATGTCGATCGTAACATTCCCACCTAGTGGTAAAATTTCGAAGCTACTAATGGATTTTTACCTACAGCGAGTTGCTAAATTCACAAAATAATACGTAATATTCAGTAGTAAAATTCAGATGCGGAAAATTTGTATTTCAAAGAATAAAATAAATTAGACATTAAATTTCAATTTGTTGTTATTTATTTGTATTAAGACGAAAGATACATGAATCAAAACGTTTAAAAAGGTTGCAAGGGAAACTTATAACTTATAACAAATGCGTTATCGAACTACGCGAGAGAGTGCGTCCTTTCAGATACACCAGCTTCTGCGATTGGTTTTATGGCATCTGATTGTGATTCAGATCGACTGGATTGCAGGCTACGACGTTGCACTGTCTTGCGTGCTTTGGAGCTAAAGGAGAATATGTGAGTCTTTAATCGCTCTATGCCCATTTTTTGGTGTACCTAATTTTGGCAGTAACCTACATTTATTCTATTTGGAATAATCTGTAGATTACGCCAAATACAATAAATTGGGGTTATGTTTTTGTACAAGCACGCCGACACGTTTCCATCTTTTCCCACATATAAGTGTATTCAAATTCATTTACCTTTCAATACTCTTCAACTTCAAAAGACGAATAAATAATCATTAATAATTATAAATCGCGAAATACGAAACACTATATATGAATATATAATAAATTTTATTGAACAATTGCAACGTATTACAACGAGATTGCAACACATTAAAACGCTTGAAAATTTAAAATCACATAATTCCAAATGTAAAATTACCGACACATAGTAATATTCCGCTTGGTACCGTGGAAACCTGCTACTTTAGTTCGTAAGATTACAACGAAAGTCGGCGGAAAATTACCACGCTAGTGCAGGGTCCTTTTATTTCCGGCGACCGACAATGTAATTTTCACCAACTGATGTGAAATTGCATGCGCTGCCGCGGCGTATTTTATGCCTCAGGATGCATCAGTGAAATTTACGAGTGGATGCGGAGCACTTGGCTCCCAAACTCTACGTCCCCCCACTCCATCTACCCACAGCTCTTCCATGGTTCATTTCAGTCGTTCCAATTCCAGAGGATACTTAGGTCGTTCAAAATACATTCATGGCAATATAAAACAGCCCGAAAAACGAAAGAAATGTTAAGAAATCAATTACATAATCAAGAATATTTCCTCTTCTAAAAATGCCTGAATTAATAGTGATTAATCTACAGGCCTCTGACTCACTTCAGATACCAAAAATAGTACAAATAGTATTTTCGAAAAAATTTTTATTATTTTGTTCAAAATTAAATTATTTTCTTGAAAATTCAACAATTTCGTTAAAAAGTCATACTTCTTGGTTGGAAATTCAAATGTTTTGTTGAAAATTCGTCTTTTTGACTTGAAAATTCAAGAAATTTATTGGAATTTATTTTTCTTGCCTAACGATTTTTCTAAATTAAAAATTCAACTATTTTGTCGAACATTAATCTTTTTGGTTTGAAATATCATCTCTTACTGTAGAAATGTCACCTTTTGTAGTAAAAATTGCAACCTTCTGGTTAAAATCTAATCTTTTTTGGTAATAAATTAATTTTGTAGTTGAAAATTTTAATCTTCTGTAGAAATATCATATTTTAAGTTCTAAAATTTCACAACTTAATAGAAAAATTAATTATTTTGTTGAAAATTCGTTTTTGTTGGATAAATCCAGCTGTTTATAAAAAAGCCCGAGAAACATAAAACATTTTTAAGAAATCAATTATACGAAGTCCAATATTGCGTATTAGAGAATAAAAACCATGCAGATTAAATATTATATTTTTTTTTCATCTCATAGAAAATCGATAGCTTCGAGGCATACATTTGTTGAAGAGAACTTTGTGTAATTCTAGAATATTGGCAAATGTCTGCAAAACTAGCTCGAAAATTAAACTCTTTTGTTTAAAATGGATCTATTTGGTTGAAAATACATTCACTAAATCCATTTGAAATCAGGCAGGGTTCTACACTTAAAAACGCAAAATCTCTCGGGAATTAAACATGTTGTTTTTGAGAGGAAAGTAGACGATACATATTTCTCCGATTTGCAAAAAAAAATCGAAAAAGTTATGCGTATTTGAATTTTATGCTTTGTTTTTGAAGACACCCGATTTTTTTTCTTTAAACCTCTATAACAATTTTTGTTTAACTTATACTTTGATAATGGAGATATCTTGTAGGTTCAATGCTTGCTAACTAACTTTTGTAGCCAGGAGAATTCTTTTTTCTTACAAACGAATTTTCCACCATTTCTTGTCATGCGGGCTGAACAATTTTTGAGGCCGGGTGAGCTTTCTTTCTTAAAAATGTAATTTTTTAATTTTTCTCGTAAACTATGAAAAATATCGCAAAAGAACACGAGACATTTGTATAGAACTTTTTTAGACGTGCAAACTTTTATCTTATCATTCGTTCGTATCCGTTATTGTTTCCAAGAAAAAGTGGAAAATTTGATTCTCAGAAAAAAGAATTCAACATGGATTCGGTCCATGTATTTTTTGGAAAATTCATCGTTTTTGATGGGAATCAAATGTTTTAGAGTTTAAATTAGAATATTTTTTTGTTGAAAATTCATATTTTTTGTTGGAAATACATGAATTTTGTTGAAAATTCGTCTTTTGGTCGAAAATTAATCTTTGTATAGGTTACAAATTCAGCTATTTGGTAACAAAATCAACTATTTCGTACTTAAGAGGGCTGTGTACATGGGCATTTGGAGGCATGTCGCATTCCCGCATTTTCTCTGAAAGTATTGTGAAAAATATGACTTATGTGGTATGCCTGGATTAGCAAAAGAATAAAGTATGTTCCTCTGTAGTCAAATCTGAATTAATATTTATTATATTAAAAATATGATTGGTTAAAGTTACCCTACTTTGAAGGCTGATTTCTCGGCTTGTCATGATTATTTCGAAATTTTAACAACGGAAAAACGTAGATTAATTGTTTCTGAAAAAATAATATATATGAAAAAACTATTGGTTTTGAATAAATATTAAAATGCATGGGAAAACGAACAGCATTTTTGTGTTAAATTTAAGGCAAGTAACTACCGATCCTGGCGGCCAAATATTGAGGAGACATTTAGGCACGCCCACGCTATTGTACTCACTACAATGCATACCCTTTTCCTCACCCCGGCAGGTTCTAGGGCCTACACTAACTATAATTCACATCTGGCACCACTCTCAAGAAAATCTTTTCAGATTCATTTCTGAATTTTCTCTTTAGCCACCAAAGAAATGTACGAAATGTTAAAGTTCCCAAAAAATTTGCCAAAAATACTTTTCTGACGTTCAACGAATTTGCATGTTTCTCGAAATTCTGATTCGAATGATATATACTTTTAGGAGTCACTTTTATGATGAAAATTGAACATCGTAATCGAAAAATGCAAAGAAACCATGTTTCCTATTTTGTCAATCGAATGCCAATAGCAATTCGAATGATACATACTTTTAGGAGTCACTTTTATGATGAAAATTGAACATTATAATCGAAAAATGAAAAGAAACCAAGTTTTATATTTTGTCAATCGAATGCCAATAGCAAAAATTTCGATTGAAATGTCTCAATCTATCACAAAACTAGTTTCTGTTTGAGAAATAATCATTTGCAAGCCGAAAAATTTGTCTTTAAAATAAGGTCCACTTTGATCAAGCATATTTGTAATATCATCAATATTTATTCAAATTTTATTGATGCAATCTGTGAGTTTCACAATATATTCGATATTGTATGTTGTTTGGCTTAAAATGTTGATTTTCGTTTGTTGTTTCGGATTTTGAAAATGCTATAACTCTGATAATTTTCTTTTTGTCAGACAAAAGTCATGAGGATAAATTGTTTGGCTTGTAACATTAATTATAAAAAAAACGATAATTTGCGTTATGTATACAGTTTCGCAAGTCATATAATAGTCTCTTCTCAATGTAAAGAAGCAGAAAAAATTTTTGCGAAACCTTTGGTATCTTCGCTGGGAAGTGATAAACAAAATAACAATTTGTTTACAATTGATAATGTTGCCAAGTTGTAAACAATTCGTAAATGTAATATGACGTTGGTAATAAGCTGTTCATCACTCAGTACGATTTGCAAAATTTTTGTAATTTTTGGCTAGATTAAAGAAGTAACTAATTTGTTTAATTGCAATTTTAATATTATTGCC
>CAKNXH010054960.1:0-46914 GCA_932178445.1 Andricus quercusramuli | reverse complement strand
ATTTTATTTTATACTTTAAAATTTTATCAATTTTATTTTCATTAATTCTATACATTAAATTTAAAATGATGATTATTTATTATCATTTAAACTTTGCAATATTCGAAATGGATAAAAAAATAAAACATAAATAATAAAAAATGAAATCACTTGAAAAAGATGAATATTATTAATCTAATCTTAAAATCCCATATACGTTCCTGAAAGACATAATAAAAAATATTTCGGGACTTCCTTACATGCATGGGTATGTCAGGTGTCATTCGCGAAAACAAAAATCAACCCAAACCTCCTAATAACCCACGAAACTGAGCCACAAGTTCGTGCTCGTGCATTTTCGGCTTTACACGAAGCTGGTCTACGCAGCATGTAACAGAGCTGACTCACCGACACGCTAAGTTTGCATGTGTTGCTCCCTGATGGGAAAGTGGTGGGGGCCGAAAAACCCCACGTTCTGAAGATACTGTTTCCACGAGACTACACGGAAAAACGGCTTGAGTTTTGGCCGCGAGGAGAAACGGTTTAGGCGTCTAAGCCGTTTCTGCCCTTAACGTATTTCAATCCGCTTTCCCTCTGGCGCTCATTCAAACCGTTGTTACGCTGAAGCTTTTCAAATTCGCTTTCGCTCCTCTACTAATTCCACACCGCTTTTACTCTCGGCCCGTCATGTAATCAATGTACATACAAACTAAATTCTATTATATTAAATATTATACTAAATTTACAGAATTATTCAAAAAGTCATTATATTAAATACCATACCTTGGTCCGGGACTGCTTATTTTTATTGTTAATGTTATTTTCAATTAATTGTTTAAAGAATCACATAATGTTTTTAACGAAATTTATTACTGCAAACAATGACCAACTATTACATTTTATTTAGAAAATACGATTATTCTTTACATGTTTCAGAAAAAAATTGTTTAAAGAAGTAAAATTTATTTAAACTATTAAAAATTGTTTAAAAAGTCATGAGGGATGTTTAAATTATTCGTATCAAGATTCCCATTTAACGAATGACTCGACACTTTTGTTTTTAGAAAGATATTATCTTATTGTAAAAACAATTTATATTATCCATAAAATAGGAATAAAATACTAATTAAGGCTGCATATGTTCATAAACATCAACATAGTTGAATTTTTAATTTAGAAAAATCGTTAGGCAAGAAAAATAAATTCCAGTAAATTTCTTGAATTTTCAAGTCAAAAAGACGAGTTTTCAACAAAACATTTGAATTTCCAACCAAGAAGTATGACTTTTTAACGAAATTGTTGAATTTTCAAGAAAATAATTTAATTTTGAACAAAATAATAAAAATTTTTGTCGAAAATATTATTTAAACTATTTTTGGTATCTGAAGTGAGTCAGAGGCCTGTAGATTAATCACTATTAATTCAGGAATTTTTAGAAGAGGAAATATTCTTGATTATATAATTGATTTCTTAACATTTCTTACGTTTTTCGGGCTGTTTTATATTGCTATGAATGTATTTTGAACGACCTAAGTATCCTGGAATTGGAACGACTGGAATGAACCATGGAAGAGCTGTGGGTAGATGGAGTGGGGGGACGTAGAGTTTGGGAGCCAAGTGCTCCGCATCCACTCGTTGAAATTTTACCACGGCAGAATATGTGAAATTTCGAGTTCATTTTTTACAGTGTAGCCACGCGCAACTAAAAAAAAGTTAACCAATAGGAAGAACTCAGCCACCGGGGGCCATACTGGATAAGTTAGTGCGCGAGAATGTAGTATATTTGAAAGGACGTAAATATCATGAGAGAAGATTTCAAGTAAAAGATAAACTAATTGTACAAATTCTAAATCAATGAAATTAGTTTGAAAATAATGTGATACATAATATAAAATATTAAGAAATATATAACTTATTATCCCCGTACATCGAGGAAATATGGATAACATAACCTCTCAATGCACATGAAAAATTTTACCTTTTAAGGCAATTGAAATGAAGTACCATTGCCTGAAAAGAAAAAAGATGTTTGCTTTGGGACTCAAAGCACAAATAAATAAATGCAAAATATCGATATCATGGTCTGTATTATGATAATATCAGTTCATGATTTCAAATCGTTTGAGTGAAGACCGAGACGCTAACGGTTGCTATGGTAACAAAATGGCGGCCGGTGGCTGAGCGCGCGAGTGGGGCGAAACTGGTAGAGCTTAAGGCTAGATCGTGTATTCTTAGATTATCCTATTCTAAAAAGTTCATTGAGTCGAAGTCGAAATATCGTAACGCCTATTCCCGAACTTCTGATTTGTTGCTCAAGTATCGATTTCGACAATCGATATTTACCGCGCGGCGATGCATGCGCAGTTGAGTAAGGGGCACGAATTGGGAACACTGCAGTGGATAAAGCGACAGTTGAGAAGCACGCGCACGTGTAGTGTTCTAAAGAGTTTAAGTGCTCGGAGAAATTCTCACGAGCATGAGAATATGCTCGATCTTTATGTGCTTTTAGAATTCAATGAGCATTTTTGAGCATTTTGAATTAGGATTTAAACAATCGTATTTTCTACTTTCATTAATAAAAATTACATTGTTTAAATTTCGCGGGAAAATGCATCGCTTTAAATTCAACTAAGAACATTTATTTTCTATAAAAAAGACTCATTTTAAATAAATCACACGAATTTTCATCTAAAAAAAATCATTTTTCAACCAAAATTAGAACAGTTGAAATGTCAGAAAAATAAATGTTCAACAGAAAAAAAAATTTCAACAAGATATTTTTTATTTTCATTGAAACAAATTATTTTTTAACAAAAAATGTAACAATTAAATTTTTAGTTGGGAAAATCAATTTTCAATCAAAAAAATGATTCCTCAACAGAATAATTCAATCTGGAACTAAAAAAGATAAATTTACAAACCAAACATATAATATTAAAAATTTGCAGTTAGAGAAGAATATTAAAAAACGAGTTTTCAGTAAAATGAATTAATTTTTAACTGAAAATATAAATTTTCAAGCGAAAATGGAATCGTTATATCTTCAGTTGGGAAAAAAATTAATTTTCAACTGAAAAGAAATCAACTTTCAACCAATGAAATTAATTTTTAATCACAATGATGAATTTTTAAACAAAAATATTAAATTTTGACCAAATAGTAGACTTTTCAATCCAAAACATGAATTTTCTATCAACACATTGATTTTCAAAAAATAGTTCAATTTTCACCGAAAAAATTAATCTTCAATAAAATTAAAGTATATTTTAAACAAAATAGTATAATTTTCAACTAACAAAAAAATGTGTTTTTTGATAACACAAAAATTATTTTTTAACGACATAATTCAATTTTAAACTGAAAAAGATAAATTTACAAACCAAAAATATAATATTTCAATTTTCAGTTACAGAAGTATATTTAGAAAAAACGAGTTTTCAGCGAAATTAATTAATTTTCAACTAAAAATATAAATTTTCAAGCAAAAATGGAATATTTATATCTTCCGTTAAAACAATTTTCATCCAAAAAGAAGCAAATTTTCAACCGCAGAAATTAATTTTCAATCACAATGATGAATTTTCAACCGAAAACATGAATTTTCTCTATCAACAAATAAAAAAGAATTTTCAAGCAAATAGTTTCTTTTTAGCCAAAGAAATTAATTCTTTAAAAAATAGATTCATTAAATTTTCTACTGAAAAGATAATTTTTTAACGAAAAATATTACATTTCTATCAAAAGAAGTAAATTTGCCACAAAAAATAGAATAGTTAAAGTGAATTTTCAACTAAGATGATGAATCTTCAATTTAAAAAAATTTAATTTTCAACCAAATACATGAATTTCAAGCTAAAAAGATAAATTTTCCACCAAAAATAAAGTAGGATAATTTTCAGTTCCTAAAATAAATTTTCAAACAAAAAACAAACGAATTGTCAACAAAACTGTTAAATTTTCAACCAAAAAGGTGAAATTTCAACTAATGAGAGTACTCGTCTACCAAAAAAGACGAATTTTCAACAAATAGTTGAATTTTAACCTAAAACAGATAAATTTTCAACTAAAAATATAATACCTGTTTAAATTTTCAGTAAAAATATTAATTTCCAATAAAATTAAAGTAAATTTTCAACGAAATAGTATAATTTTTAACCAAGAAGACTACATTTTTATCAAAAAAGATCAATTATCGACAAAAAATGGAACAGTTATATTTCCAGCTTAAAAAATTAATTCTTAATAAGAAAAAAAAAAACAAATTTCCAATCAAAACGATCAATTTTCAACCGATAATATGAATTTTCTTACAAAATAGATGAATTTTTTAACAAAGTACATGAATTTTCAAATAAATATTTTAATTTTTTAAGGAATTTCCAACCATAAAGATGAATTAGTCACCAAAAAAATTAAATATTCTCCCACAAACTTTGAATTTTCAACAAAATACAGGAATTTTGGACCAAAAATTTGAATCTCCAACTTAAGAAGATAAATTTTAGACCAAACATGTACGAGTTAAATTTTCAGTTAAAATAATTAATTATCATCTGGGAAACATTATTGTCAACAGAAGAATTAAATTTTCAACAAAAGAGGGAGATTTTAGCTAGAATGATGAATCATCAACCTAATAAATAAATATATTATATTTCAACCACAAAAAGGATTTTGATTTTATACCAAAAATAGTTGAATTCAAACGAAAAACATGGATTTTCTACAAAATGGTTTAAATCCTCAATCAAAACAGATTAATTTTCAACCAAATAGTGGCGATTTTTAACCATAATAATAAAATTAATTTCAACTTCAATTCATCGAAAATTCCCTAAATCTGTCAGGTTTTTCCTGACATTCTCTGACTTTCTGGAATTACCTGACCAGTAGCAACTCTGTAATTTAAAAAAAGTATATATTCATTTGACTCTAGAATGTTCTTGTAAAAATATATGTATATTGAGTATTTAAGAACTCTACGCACGTGTCGTTTAAACAAGCGTCTAGGGATACGCCTGCAACTTTCCTTCCTGATTGCGCGCTTGCGCGTGACTGTGGCGCTGATTTCAAAAGCTTGGCTCACCTCCTCTATCGGTGCCCTCGGCTTGCGACCAGCATGTTTATAAATATATCTCACATAATTTATAGAATACATTAATTGCACTTTTCAATCATGAAATATACGATTATAGTAACAGCTTGCATGAAAAAAAAATGAAATTAATGAAACCTTTCAAAATTCAAATATGATTAACAAGTTTTAAAAAAATACAAAGATAAGACTTTACTTTGATTGAAAATGCAATTCCTTGGTTGAAAAGTGAACAGCTTTTTCTTAATTTACTTTTTTGGAGATGAAAATCAATTTTTTTAACTGAAAATTTATCTGTTAGGCTGAAAATTAACATTTTTTGAAATTTCATATTTTTGGGTAGAAAATTCAAACAATTTAGTAGAAATTCAACTGTTTTCTAAGAGATTCGTTGTTTTTTTTTAACGAAAATTAAACTATTCAATGGCATTCACAGGTATTGCTGCGATATTACTTCCTCATAGAAAAACTGTACATAAGACTTTCGGTATGCCAGTTCCTCTGTTCTCCGATTCTGTTTCACGTATAAAAAGCCAATCTAAAGATGCACAATACTTGCGACAAGTTGATGTCTTTATTTGGGACGAAGCTCCAATGGCCCCTAGGTATGCTTTGGAATTGACAGATCGTACACTACGTGATTTTATGAATGTTGATTTGCCATTTGGTGGGAAAATTATGATTCTAGGAGAAAATTTTAGACAATTACTGCCTGTAAAAACTCATGCAACTCGCAGTGAGTTGGTAAACTTATGAATTAAATTCAGTTCACTTTGGACAAAATTTTTCTTATTGACATTGACAGAGAATATGCGTACTCTGCCTGGGCAACAAGAATTTGCTAGGTATTTATTGTCCGTTGGAGATGGCAGTTCAATAAGATTATACAAGAACGAAGATTTGGAGATATATCAAAGATAGCTATATTGTCAGCACGAAATGTTGACGTCGAGGAAATCAATTCCAGAGTAGTTGAGCTATTAGACAAAAATACAGAACGACTTTATACCAGTGTTGATAGTGTTGAAAACTGTGATGATGAGGATATCACCGACGCAATACTGCCAGAATATTTAAACACATTGAATCCACCAAATATTCCACCGCATGAATTAAGATTAAGAAATAATTGCATTGCTTGCAAATAATCTTTTGCGATGCCGAATTTTAACAGGTGATAAAGCAGGAGAAATTGTATTCATTCATCGTATCACACTGTATTGTGAAGATGTTTATCCATTTACTTTCAAACGACGACAATTTCCAATCAGTTCGGCATTGGCAATGACTATTAACAAAAGTCAGGGACAAACTTTTGATAACATCGGAGTAGATCTTCGTAAAGATGTATTTAATCATGGACAATTGTATGTGGAGTTTTCGCGAGTTAGGTCTGGGCAAGCATTACGGATTTTTTTAGGAGAACAACGCCAAAGTGATTTGGTTAAAAATTATGTGTTCACAGAATTGTTTAAGTGGATTATAGTTTGAATACGATATACATAGCAATAATATTGAATGTATTTAATTATTATTACACTATTTTTTTATGATTTTTAGGCATATGTACTTTTATAAGAATCTTAAGTAATTGAAAAACTTTAATCATCAGATAGAATTTTCAAAACTGTCATTAATGGAAATGAGTAAAACGCGCGCGCTTCAGCGCGCGTACGGTCTCGTGGTACAGAGGGTTCGCACTGCAAACCGTGCGTCTTTTTGAACAAGACTGTACGGCCAGCGCCTGACTCGGTCAAAACAATAAAGCTGGACGGCCCGGTCAAGGGGCTGGATGCGAACCCTGTGGTAGCTTTTACCCGAAATTTCAATTCTAACATTTTACATTCTAAAATCACTTACGTTTGCCGCCTTATTTATCCAAGATGGAGAAAAGAAGCGGTGGGTCCTCATTGGTTCAGTTTTTTTTTACTTGCGCCTGGCTAGACCATGTATTTATTGGATCATGGCTGAGGACACCCGTGGGAATTCTGAGTTGAGTGTGCGAGAGAGACAGAAATATGATAAGCACTCCAAAAGGGTGGCTTGTTAGTGAAAAAAGATGTTGACAGCCAATCACTGTAGGAATATTTTCAGGAAAAAAAGGTTACATAGGAAAGAAAGTGTGGTAAAAATTGCCTGCAATAAACTCATCATCAGGGGACACTCTGCCTGGGTCAGGCATTGTCTGAAAACCGGTACTCTTCCGGCATGGTGTACTTTGTCAAGCGGACGGTTTTTGGCCTCGCGCGACCTTCCCATTGTTTGAGATTAGACACAGAGGAGAAAAATCAAAATTTTTTGCATTATTAATTAATTCAATTTTAATAGACTGCATTAGCCTCGTTATATTATTACTAGTAAATCAAAAAAGATTGACAAAAATCGGTTAATACTTTCAATCCCAGTTGATCTTTAAAGATTTATTTCCTTATCAATTATCATTAAGGCTCCTGTAGGGGGTAATCGAACCTACAAAACTGACCTCAAAAAATTGGTTTCGAATGCTAGCGCACCGAAAGGATGTCGGGGGGCAATGGGGCCCCCCCCCCCCCCCCACACACAGGAAGCACATATCACTATTTGAGGGGGAAAGTCCCTCCGAAACGTCAATACTCGCGATAAATATTTAAAAATTAGTAAAATAAAACTTTTTTCAAACGTCGAAAAAAAGTAATCAGAAACAGTACAATCTGCGCCGCGTGGTATCCCGATCGATCACTTAATCGATTTAAAAGGAGTTCTGGCGCCATATTCAAAATAGAAAAAGCATTGGAACATATGTAGGAGTAATAGTTCTTAATAAGTTATAATGTATTATTTAAAAAATATATCAAATAAATATTATCTTACAAAAATATAAGAAAAAAGGAAAAATATATTCAAAGGAAAATACTGACTGATGAAATAGATAAATAAAAGTTTCCACATTTTCTTCTAATTCTGCGTTGATCTTATAACATTCCCTTCACACCACCCACACAGAAGAAATAATTTACATATAGCTAAAGAAGATTTGGTAAAGATTTTCCAAATTTGTAATTAGCAAAAATAAGCGTTTCCCACAAAATGCAATGTTATTGTGTTTATGATTTTTTCAGAGGAACCTTAGGCTATATAATGTACACCTAACACTTCATAAAACCCACCCACACAATAGAACTTAACTCTGGAAAGCTGGAAAGTGCCGGTGTATAGTTTCCGATCTTAGTCCACGGGAGTTTTAAATCGTCGCTTTTTCAATGTGTGGGACACGATACTTTTTCTATAATTTTATTAAAAAGTGCTAGTTTTTGTTTACCTGTTTTTTGTGTAAAAGAAGGCGATTTTTTGTCGATTGACGCAACAATAACACCGTATTTTCGGAGAAACTGGCGGTTGGTTTTAGGTTAGGGAAGGAGTCGGAAAATAGAATGAAGTTGGCTGCGCACGATGCACGAGCACACCCGAGGCAGCACGAACACTCCCGGAGTAACACGAAGTAGTTTGCACTTTTTTTCCTTTTTTCACTGTGCCTCACTTTTGTCACTGCGTCCATTTACTTTTTCCACTGTCCGTCCACTTTTTCCACTGTTGCCCGGAAAGGTCGGCACTGCGCATGTGCTACGTCAGCGACCAAAAATCGGTCACTTTTCACACCAAAAACAGGTGGAAAAACTGGCACTTTTTCGTAAATTATTTGAATTCTCTGAATCTCCTGCATTCCTTGAATCTTCTAAATTCCGATCTGAATTCCTAAAATTCCCTTAATCCCTACTAAAAAAAAAGTCAGGAATCGTCAGAAAAAAAGTCAGGACTTCTGACCATTTCTGACCACTTTTGTTACGTTTCTCGACAGAAAGCATCAGGAAAAGTCAGAATTCGTGAGAAATGTTCAGAAATCGTCAGAGCTTGGGTTCGAAGGATAATCCTTTTATTAGGGGTCCAAGAATGGAATGACATAAAACCTAATCCCTTTTATGTTTCCCTGGTTATTTATATTATTTATTTATATTTATTTATGAATATTCTCTTTTTACTTATAATTAATAATATTTATATATTGAATTACTCGGAAGGTGTATTTGAAAATTTTGTCCGTTTTGACGTATCTCTTTCTCTTTACAAGATACATTATATTTGATCTAATTTTAAATTTTTTAGAAAAATGTTTAGGTATCTGAAATCATCGAAACCCGTAGATTCTGAATTTCTAACTTTTGAATCTGTATATGCAACATTGAACTACCTGATGAAGCTACCTGATGGGATGTGAATTAGCATATCTTCAGAAATTGTCAGACTCGTCAGGAATGGTCAGGATGTTCAGGAATCGTCAGAACATCTGACCATTCGTGACGATTCCTGACTTTTTTTTTTAGTAGGGAATGCTATAAAATTTCTGAAATTATCGGAATTTCTTGAATTTCTTAAATGTTGTGAAATCCTTGAAATTCTCTGAATTCCCTGAAATCCTTGAAATTCTCTGAATTCCCTGAAATCCTTCAATTCCGTGAATATTCTGGATTCCTTGAATTCTTGAAATTCTGAATTCCTGAAATGAAGTTCAGAACATTGAAGGAATTCAGGGGATTCAGAGCATTAAAGGGATTCCATAAATCCATTACATTGAATTAATTTAAAGTCACAGAATTCGGCTAATACAACAAATTCAAAATGATTTCCCTGAATTTCTTGAATATTCGGAATTTCTTAAATTCTCCAAATTACCTGAACACCTGACATTCTTAGAATTCTCAGTATTACCTGCATTCTGTAAACTCTTTCAAGTCCTTCAATTTCATGACTGTATTGAATTCTTTAATGCTCTGGAATCCCTGAAATTCTATCAATTCCCTGAATTCCTTCAATATTCTGAATTTCGTGAATTCTCTACATTTTCTAAATGCTCTGAAACCCCTCAAAGTCTTTGAATTCCCTCAAATTCTGTTTTTTTCTTGAATATTCTGGATTCCCTGAATTCCTTAAATATGCTGAATTGCCCGAATTCCTTGAATATTTTTAATTCCCTGAATTCCGTACATTCCTTGAATATTCTGAATTTCATAAATTCCTTGAATTGAAGGGTAGAAATGCAAGAGGAGTCAAGCGCCAAATTTTCGAAATCGGGTTTATTGTCTCAAAACATCAGATAAATTCTATTATACGTGCCTGCCGAAGGATTTTTTTGCAGCATCATTTTTTAAAATTTGTGTTCTTGTGTTCACAGTCCGAGAAGCTTTTCTAACCACAAAGTAAAAAATCAAATTTCATTTTTCTCGACACTGGCTAATTATTTTTAATTACTATTGGGTCCCTTCCGTTCAGCACTGAATAAACTAACACCCAATTCCTCATTTTTTGGAAATATGTAAAGTTATTACTGCTATCGTCATTATTTTGAAGTTAAAATGTCAGTTTTACACCATTTCGGAGTCATAATTGGATTTTCAAATTTCGCTAAACTGCATGATTTTTTTTAAACAAACTTTTTGGAAATCAATTTGTCCATTCAATAGCTAGAATTCAAATTTTTAGTTTTTTCTCAAACTGCAAATTGACTCCACAATTAATGTTGAAAGATGTCAAAAGTCGATACGGACCTAAAATCTAACCTCGAAACGTGACCTGTTTCATTCAATTTCTCGAAACCGGATAGCTTTTTGTGAGAAAACTTTTTTTAGTTCGATAGAGCATGAAAGTATCTCGGAAGTACTTTTTTATTTTTTTCTTAAATGGTCCCGCTGAATTTACAACATGTTTTTAGTCTCTCCTGAAAAAAGTGAAAAATGGCGCTTGACTCCTTTTGCATTTCTACCCTTCAATTCTCTAAATCTGTGAAAATCTCAATTTCTTGAATTTTCAAAAACCCTTGAGTTTTCTGAATTCCTTTAAATCTTGGCATATACTGACTTTTTTAAATTCTTTGAATGTTCTGAATTTCTAAAATTCTTTCAATTCTCTGCATTTCTTGACTTGCCCAAATGATCGAAAATCCCTGCAATTCTCTGAATTTCTCAATATCCTGAAATATTTAACTTCTCAGAATTTCTGTCATTCCTGGAATATTCGGAATTACCTGCATTCTTGAAATATTATGAATTTCTGAAATTTCTCGAATATTCTGAATTCTGCTAATCTGCTAATCAACACACTTTATTGCCTACCTGTCCCATGATCGTACATTTAACGGTTTACAGATTTGGACAAATAGGAGACTGCCAATAAAGCACCGCTTTAAGAAAAAACAATTCATACAAGAAAAGGCATTCGTATTGGCTGGCTTCTACTCCGCACTTCGCTAGTATGCACCATGGGATAGATCGGTTTCGAGATATGCAGATTACAAATTAGCAGACTAGAAAAATTTGTCTTGTGCTATTAGTACTTCTCAACGAGATGAACCCGGTGCTTCTCCTCGTCCTCAGCGAAGTTATTATTTCTGAAATTATGTAACAAAAACACTTCATAACTGAAATAGAAAATGAGAGAAAAATATTTATTACATCGGTTTAGTTATTATATCTGTTCAAAATCAATAATTATATGGACAATAGAAGCGAACAGTTAAAATTTTTTTTTATTCGAAAAGATAATGACAATTATTGTAGGATAACTACATAGATTATAACCTGCATATCGAAAAAATAAGTTTTACCCATTACAGTTTTAAAATATGTTTATAACACTTCACATTTAGTTTCTTTGCACAAATTATCTACAACAACATAGTAATATTCTACTTTATCATATCAGTACTTACCCCAGACTGATTCCCGTCGTTATTACTTATTTTGAAAAATATTTTACACACCAATTTCCATTTTCACTTATCGCTTTTCAAATATTTGAAAACATCACGCGCGCAGGCGCTAAACTATTCCCTAGTCCCTGCACGGCTTAAACTTATCACTTTCGCAACACTTTTCAGCAAATTTCCTGCAATTATGTGATTGGTCGAAAAACCTACTGCGCAAATCTGCTACTCTGCTAATATTTATCCATGGGAATGTGCCCTATGAAAAGTAATTATTTTCAATTGCTCTTTCGTCAGCTGCATTCATTGCATTCATTATTGATCTATGAATTTTTCATTCGTTGCATTCATTACTGATACAGAAAGTGTTACTTGCTACCACAATTAACATTTTATGTACAAATTTAACCTCACTTTAACCTACATTTAAGTCAAGAACGAATATTTGTCAAATTTAATTTGAATTTTGAGTAATTTAATTCGAAATTTTCACTGAATATCAAGTATATTTCCAAACTATTCGCATGAAATGTTTCGATTAGACGAAAATTCAAGTAGAGTATTTTCAACATTTCAAACTTTATTTCGACGTCTTGCGGCTATATAATGTATAACCACTGGTCCATTGTTAACAAGTATAACGTATGTGGTATGCCTAGATTCGTAAATAAATAAGGTAGAAGGAATAGTTGTCAAATTTTGATAAGTATTGATGATATTAAAAATATGCTTGGTCAAAATTACCTTACTTTTGAAGACTAATTTCTCGGCTTGGAACTATTATCTAACAATTGAAATATAAGATCTCTATAAGAAAAAGTACTTTTTCTATTTGCTTGAGAAACTTCAATTTAAATTTTTACTACATATCAAGTATATTTCGAAAATGTCCCAATGAAATGCTTTGATTAGACGAACATTTAAATAGAGCATTTCCAACATTTCAAAGTTTGTTTCGACTTCTCGCGGCTATTTCACCTAAAAGTATTGCTAAAAATTAAACTTGTATGGTATGCCTGGATTTGTAAAAGAAAAAGCTAGAGATTGCATTAATAAAGTTTGAATAAATATTAATGATATTAAAAATATGCTTGATCAAACTTGTCCTCCATTTAAAGACAACTTTCTCGGATGCAAATGATTCTTACTCAAATGAAAAAAGGATCCCTATAATAGAAATTATTTTTGTGATAGGTTAAGAAATTTTAATCCAAATTTTAGCTATTGACATTCGATTGCCAAATTAGGAAACTTCGGTTTTTTTAATTTTTCGATTATTATGTTCAATTTTTATCATAAAAGTGACTCCTAAAAGTATATATCATTCGAATCAGATTTTCAAGAAACATGCAAATTCGTTGAACGTCAGAGAAGTATTTTTGGCAAATTTTTTGGGAACAAACATTTCTTACATTTCTTTGGTGTCTAAAGAGAAAATTCAGAAATGAATCTGAGAAGGTTTTCTTGAGCGTGGGCATGCCTAAAGGTCTCCTTAATATTTGGCCGAGAGGATCGGTAGTTACTTTCCTTGAATTTACTCCATGCAGATACTTCGTTGGCACCTGTTTTTTTTATATTTATTCAAGAGAAATTTTCAACTAGATTCATACATTTGTAGATAAAATATCTATCTAGATGCAGCATTTCTTAAATTCGTAAAATAACCATTACAAGCCGAGAAATTAGTCTTCAAAAGTAGGGCAACTTTGACCAAGCATATTTTTAATACAGTGAATGTTTATAAAAATTTGACAAATGCTGGATGTAGCTAATTATTTTCTGAACCCAGGCATATCACACAAGTCATATTTTTCACTATACTTTCGAAGAAAATAGTGGCCGGCGAGGACCTTACAAAAGATCATCTCCCCAGCCCTCCTAACTTAAGTGTAAGAAAGATCAATTTTGATGAAATCTATCCTACATAGGCACTTAAATAACCATAGTATACAACTTTTGCGATTCACTCAGATTAGAAAAAAAAGTTACTGACCTCAAGATAACGATGAAAATACTTCATAATATACAACTTTTACGGGTCACCTGGATCAGGAAAAAGTAGCTATTGACCAGAAAATTACGAGAAAAATACCATTTTTCGGTACATTAACTTCAGTCCGAGAACATAAGATAATTTTTGACGAGGTTTATACCACACAGGCACTTTTATCATCATAGTATACAATTTTTACCGTTCACTCGGATTAAAAGAAAAATGATCAAAAAATTTGTTTTCGATACGTCCTAGTGGCCATTATGATGAAGTCCGTAATACGGAGCACAAAAAAAGTAAAGCATGCTCAGATAATTACTTACATTTTTGAATTTGGTGACTTTCAAACATAATATTTCATGTTATTAACGGCCATACCACGCTGAAAAAACCAGTTCTCGTTAGATCACTGAAGTTAAGCAGTGTTGGGCGCGGTTAGTACTTGGATGGGTGACCGTTCGGGAATACTACTAACTTCGTGCTGTTGGCGTGTCGTGGGTGTGGTGAGCCCACACTTGTAGTTATTTACTACAAGAAACTATCCACCTAGAAACACTACCCGAATCGGGTAGTGTCACGCCTACCCCGAAAGGGAAATGGCTTAATGGTATACAGTATGGCGCTAATTTTTCATTTGTTTATATTATGAGTAAATATTTCGACTCAAGCTTCCGAACGACATGGAAAGTTATTTAAAATTTCAAGTGTTTTAAGATTTTGCGAACCCGCTTAAGGAATAACATTCTTCCATCATGTACTTCAAATGTTTGACATTTTAAATGTCAATCAAAATTGACACTAAGTATTTATATAAAGAAATGGAATCTGACAAACGATTTTTTTCAAAAGTACTGAATAACCAAAAGTATATTATGCATCTAGGGATGGAAGCAGGTGTTTTTATCGCGCGAGATAAAATACCCCTGCTTTCTCCCGTAGTACATACGATATTTTCTTGAACGTATGGTGAAAAATCTAGGGTTCCAGTCATGTGAAGCTGACTGGGCATTAATGTTTTTTGCCGGAAGAAAGTAACACAGAAAAAAGTAGTGACAGGAGAAAAAGCTCGTGACAGATGGAAAACAACTCGGACGTGCTGCCGTACGGATTACGAGATTCTCCGTCACAGGTAGCACGTCTCAGTTTGTTCCCCTCTGTCATGAGTTTTTTTTCCCCTGTCAGGATTCCCCCCCCCCCCCAGTTTTTTCTTTGATCAACAAAAAACAACCTCCAGCGCGCTTCACATGCTCGAAAACTCGCGGTTTTCATGCATGTGTTGAAAATGATTTAACCTAATATTGATTTCTTCCTTGCAAAAATAAACTCAGTTTAACGCGTTCTAAAAGATGCAGTAATTATTTTTCGTATTCATGACATATGCAAATTCATATGCGTAATGCTGGAACGTAGATGCATTTGGGGAAGTTTTCACCTAGATTTGAACAATACAGAAAATTTACATAATCTTTATGTTGGAAATGTGACTTATTTCATACACCGTACGTTATACTTGTAACCATGACAACGCGAGGCTACCGCCATCTTAGGCGGTTTCTTCTTAACCGCTCTCAGTTGTAAGCTAGTGAAGCTACGAAAGACGTGCTCGGATTCCCTGTGAAATAAATCTATCCTTCATCGTTTATCTCTGCTCAATTATTCACCCATCCTACAAGTTATTAGGCAGCAGTGCTTCCACTGCACAAAAATAGTGTTGTGTTAGAAAAGTTAAGAAGTGTTACAAGGTTAAAAAGAAAGAGAGTACATGTGCCCACATCGAAGAGAAAAGCGCACGCGTCTCTTCACAATGGGGGACCAGATTGATAGCAATACCGGTAAGTGCAAGTTAAAAACGATTCTTCGTATTAAAGAGAGTTTGAAGTAAAGTGCTCCTTTTAATAATAAAATAGTGAATCGATTCAACGAATTGTACTAAGAAATATGTATGTACATATAGTGTTTAAAATATAAAGAGTGAAAATTTTGAAATATTAAGTGCACGCAGTAAAGAAAAGAACGATATAAAATTTTGCATGCGTGCTTGTGGCCACGCACTTATGTTGAAATTTCGTTCTCAAAATAGACAAAGTTAACCAAGATGAGTAAAACTCATAAATCTAAAGTAATTTAGTGTAAATAGTTCAACAAAATTGAAATTCTAACAAAATTCAACCGTCATTTTCGAAGAAGGGAGAGGAACAATAGAAGCGGGAAAGAAAACGTGCTCGAGCGCGCTAGTCTAGGGGTGGGGGACTGTGGCGGAAAGCGTATCTCTCTCTCTCTCTCTCTCTACTTTTTGACCGGCGTGCTCGAGATACAACTAGTGTACATCAAATTATTTTATCATATTTTATTTCGAAATAAATTAAAAAATTGCAAATTAAGAAGTTTCAGTTAATAGCGCTCATTTAAAGTTAACTAATTAAAAATTCTCTTATACAGAGGAATATCAAATATTCAAAGCCTTTGTAAAAAGCAACGCCGAAGCCTTTGGAATATTCAAAAACCACGAAGACGAGACTCTGAAGATTAGAATAGAAAACGAGACAGTCACTCTTGTTTTGGAGACCAATGATTATGTGACAGGTGCGTTCATATAATTTATGATCGTGTAATGATTTAAATTAAACTAATGAGTATAAACATAAATGCATTTATATATAAAAATATATTTGATCTAATAACAATTAAGCTTAATGACACCGATTCTCTGTTGGGTTTTCGAAAGTTACTCTGGATGTGTTCTTCATTGTAATTTTTGATAACTAAGATTGAAGCGTAAATACTCTTGTGTTCGGAGTATTGAAACTGCAATCTGTTTCGATTCATTCTTGCTTGTGTTCGGTAAAAATGAGTCAGAAGCATAGCACAAAGATATCTCATACATCATGATGTTCACAGAAAAGTCATGTATGACTGAAGACAAGTGGTCAGCCTTGTTGCACATTAAAGAGACGAGTTGTGACAATAACGACCAGATCGAGGTTTCCTTGTGCGAAATCCATCAGAATGAGGAGGATCAACCTGAAGCCAGTATGAATGAAAAATCAGCCGAAAAGCCGACATGTTACCCTCAAATTGAGAGTGCTGATGACGCTTTAAGTAAACGAAAACTACCTGCACCAGTTGATGAGGTCGTACTTAAGAATTCAGGTAAAATAAAGCCCACCCTACTCAGAGAAGAGAAATTTTATGTTGACCTGACGAAATATGAATAGAGTAAGTGGGTGAATCAATACTCTTACAACCTTTCTAAGCTTGAAACGAATGTCCTATTAAATAAAGATTTTGATTTAAGTACAATTAATAAAGACCTGTCAAATCCTAAGACGCGTTGTGAATCTGTAATGAAGGTGTCCAATTTCACAGATGGAGATGAGATAAAGGGACACAGCTTAACGGTGGAACTGTTGCAAACTATCAAAGATTGCTACACCTGTACTTCTAACATCATGAAGAAACAGGCCGATGTTCTAAATACTGCGATTGAAGCAATGAACACCAGCAAGAGAGTGGCGGCCAACATGGACAACAATATGATAGAATTAATCAACATTTATAAAGAAATTCTGGCAGAGCAGAAAGATGCTAGTTCCAAAATGAGAGATCTATACTCTGCCCGCGGAACGGAAATCAAGAAATCCTCGATCGAAAGAAAAAATCAACACCGAGAGATGCAGCGGCTTCTACAAGAAATCACAGAGGGGCTCCGTGCTTATGATAACGATCAACTAGAAGCAGCATCCGACATTGACGTAACTAAATTAACCCCCAATAGTAACGATCAGTGTGTATGTGGGGGAAACACACAGTCACAAAAGGATTTAATCACGAGTGCAGTTACCGCAACTTTGAAAGAAGCATTTAAAGAATCAATAAATATTTTGGTACTTTTTTGTGGCAACATTTTTATGATTTTCTATCGTCCGAATTAAGATCAAACGGTTTACTATATGTAATAAATAAAGACTAGAAAATACCGGAAAATTTAGATACCGATACTAAAGAAAGACACATACATGATACTCGCGATATCATATTAAGTAGACTCGATGAATCTTACATTTCAAGTGCAATTAAAATCAAAGATCCTGCTGAATTAATTAACTTCTTAGAAAATTTTAAACGCTCCGAAACTAATATAAACCCATCCAGTATGAGACAGAAACAGCACTCGATGATATATAATGAAAGAAAAGAAAAAGCTATAGAGTTTATAAAAAGATTCGAAGAACTTTTGACTCTTTATGAAAACATACCGTATGAAAAATCATTATCTGAAGCCGAGGAAAGAGATGCCTTTTATGCAGCTGTGAGGTGTGCTGTTTCTCAGGTACAGGAAATGGAATTTCTAAGTAAAAATAGTGGAGGCCGAAGTCTTACTTATGAAAACCTAAAAAACTTCATCTTGCAGAAAGAGTCAGAAAAGAATGAAGACGCGAACTCTAACCAAAGAGCGGGTGCAATGATGGTTAAAGTAAGATGCTTTCGATTTTGACCGAAATGGCCATGTTTCTGCCGAATATGACGCTAAAGAAGGGGAAAAAATGTTACAAGTGTAACAAATTAACAGCTCATCACATTGTGGCGACACATGCCCTAATCCTGATCGAAACCTAAGACGAGGCTCCTTCAATCAGAGTTGCGGTCGTGGCTCATGGAGAGCAGTATCTGGAAATAACAAATATGTCAGCAAGAAAGTTTTCAACCTAAAGCGCGGCCAAAAGCGTAAATCAGGTGACAATGTATGCAATCACGCCGACAACAAACGTCCCAAAGTTGACAACCGCGATGATGATAATGGCCCCAAAGAAAGCGACGAGCGCCAGAAAAGAGCACTACCACCAAGGAGAGGTTTTAACAAGATCGGAAGAGGTAAGACTTATTTAGTGAATTCTTTTCCTGCTAATGATAAAAATGAAGGCTTAATGAGATTCCTAGCTGACTCTGGTACTACCGAACATTTTTCAAAGTCCAAACTTATATTTAAAGAATTTAACCCTGACGATGAGAAAATTATAAGATGCGCAAATGGTGACCCTTCAGCGGATTTGAAAACAAAGGGAGTAGGGAGCATTCACATTAAAATCAGTGAAGAAAAGGTTTTGCAAATCTATGATGTGTTATGTGCTCGTGATTTATCGGAAAACTTACCCTCTCTTAGAAAGTTTGCAGAAGCCGGTTTAGCCACTTACTTAGATAAAGAGAAAATAAATATTTTTGATCCCAAATCTAATGAAACCTTTATCTCTGGCATCTATGAAAGACCCTTTTGGATTACTCAGTGTGAGATTGATGACAGTATTCATTCAAATAACTCAAATAAAGGTATTATGGCTAATTTCAGCAAAGTTAAGAAAATTAAGACTATGTACACTACTCGGAGTGTTAGCGCCGAAGAAAAATCCAATCAGACTGATCCACTTAATCTCAATAAAATTGTAATCTCCGATAAGGAATTAAATCATGATACAAATAAAGACGAGAAATTTATATCCGATACCAACACCACAGATATTACCGGAACTTTAATTGATACAGACCCCAATGTAAATAGTCGAATTCCATTGGAAACTAACTCGGAAAAATTTAAAATTCACAAACTTTCAAACTTTAATACCACAATCTGCGATAGGAAAATGTATGAAATGAATGAGTTGCCCGAATTTGAATTGCATGAAGAAGAGTCTCCTTTCAATAGTAAATATAGTAAATTTATCAACAATAATAAAGCCATGCTGTGGCATGTTAGACTCGGTCATGCCTCACTTAATTATCTGAAAATAGTGCAGAAACTGTACCCCAATAACAAAGAAATATGCCTGATAGCTAGAAGTACAAAATTACAATTCTTCTCAACTAGAACTCGAGCAACTCAACCACTTCAAATCATACATTCAGACACTATGGGTCCCATTTCTCCTTCTGCCTTTCCAAAAGGCTATCGCTTGATTTCCGTATTCATTGGCAATAAAACCCGACTCGCCATGGCCTACCGCATGAAAGTTAAGAACGAAACAGCTAAATGTCTACAAAACTTTGTCAGAAATGCTAGAAACCTTTTAGGACGAGATGCAAAAGTTTGTTATTTAAGATCTGATCAAGGGAGAGAGTATTTAGGAGGTGATACTGCGAACGTTTTAAAAGAAATCGGTGCAGAATTTCAGTACTCTAGTCCTGAAACTCCTGAGCATAATGGTGTGTCTGAGCGGTTCAATCGAACCATCCAGAGCCTACATGTTTGACGCCAAACTCCCGGCAAATATGTGGGACTTATCCTTGGCTTCTGCCTTATATGCGTATAATCGAACTCCACATAAATCTATCGGATTCAAAACACCACTTAAAGAATTCGCACCTCATGTTCACTTTGATATAAAGCAGTTAAAAAGATTCGGCTGCTTATCTTTCATAAAAACTCAAAGAAACACAGGTTCCAAATTTGGTAAAGCTGACAAAAGAGTAGTTTTAGTTGCATACACTCCGACTGGTTATCAATTTCTTCAACCAAACGAAGAAAAGTTTTATGAAAGTCGAGACGTGAGATTTAATGAAAAATTAGTATACGGAGAAGTCTGGAAAAGAAATGGCATTAAGGATTGGCCTGTTGATGATGAGAATATCAATAAAGAAAACTGGTTTATTGAATATGAGAAAGATTTAGAGACCGAGTGTGACAAAGCTAATGAAAATGAGAAAACCCAAGCCAACGTGGAGAAAATCGAGAAACAAAATGAGGGAGCAGTGAAGAAAAAGAGAGGCAAGCCGCGAAAATATCAGGTTGCTCTCGAGTCGAATAAAGATATGTCTGACAAAAGTGTTACTGATGGCTATTAAAGTTTTTCTCGCCTTGAATGATGTTGAGCTACAATTAATAAGGATCCAAGTTCTTTTAAAGAAGCGATGCAATCTAAGGACTCGAAATCTTGGAAAGGTGCGATTGACATCGACATTAAAGCCATGAAAGAAAATAAAGTCTTCACATTCGTCCCAAGATCTGCTATGATGAAAGATGGTAGCGAAGCATTTACCGTGGACTCAATATGGCTCTTCAAAAGGAAATATAAACCAGACGGAACTATACTACACAAGGCTAGACTGGCGTCAAGGGGTTTTAAAGATAAAAGAGTCTACGATGTGAAAGAAACTTGAGCGCCAGTTAGTAGGTTACGTTGGTTAGAATGTTTCTAGCTGTAGCGAACGAGTACGACTTACCAGTCTATCAAAATGACGTAGAAACAGCCTTCTCGAACGGTGAACTTGAAGACGAAATGTACATGGAAATTCCTGACGGAATTGAAGTCACCAAAGAATGCAAAGAAACCCATGTATGCAAATTAGATCGAGCGATATATGGTTTGAGAGTGAGTCCTAAAAGATGGAATATGAAAAATTGCCCGAAGTCGCCAATGAACTAGGTCTGTTTGCTGATGATAATGAACCCTGCTTGTTCAAGTGGCAACAAGGTGAGAGTTTTGTTTTGCTCTTGCTCTACGTTAATGATATACTAAAAACGGTTAATAATGAAGAAAAGATACACGAGATAACAGTAAAATTGCAAAAGGAGTTTAAAATTAAAGATCTTGGCGATCCAACATAATTTTTTGGTTTCGAAATTGAGAGAGATAGGAAAAACCATGCAATTACCTTAAATCAAGATAAATTCATATCTAAGCTGCTTGAAAAATTCAGCTTTCCGAGTATGTAGCCTCAGAGAACTCCGATAGTTACTGCTCAAGTGAATAACCGAGAAAGAAAATTAAGAGAAGATACAGAATGTGAAACTATAGATGAGATAAGCTTTTCAAACTCAGTTTCGTACCGAGAAGTTGTTGGTTGTCTTCTCTATTTAGCAGGTGCCACTCGCCCCGATCTTGCCTATACTGTAAATGTTCGTAGCAGACACCAAAATAATCCCACTGATAACGAATGGAAAATGGTAAAAAGGGTGTTACGATACTTTTTGGGAACTAAAGAATTGGGTCTGACTTATTTAAGAGAAAAAGAAGATGGAAGCGTTTTTGGTGACACTGTTGCCTGGAGAACACAGAAACAAAGTTATTTTCTCTATCAACTTGTCAGGCCGAATACGTAGGTATGAGCTACGCGTGTCAAAGTATAATTAGTACTGACAAATCCTTCAGCCTTATGGTTAATAAGAGCTTCCGTCCTGTAACCTTAAGATGTGATAACAAAGCCGCAGAGTTCTGCGCGAAAACTGACGGATGTAACAAATTGAGACCCATGAGTGAAATTGAAGAAAATTATGTTAAAGAATGTGTAAAAAGGAATATAGTTAATATCAAATGGATTCCCTCTAGATATCAATTAGCGGATATTTTAACCAAACCCTTGACCTTTGAATTACATAAGAAACTTGTTGAAGCCATTATGAATGAGAAACAATAAACCTTAATTTGTAATTAACTATTAGTATATTAACATGCACTCTTCTTTTGTCCCAGGAAATTATAATGGAACAAACAATTAATTAAGATGTGTTGCTTAAATGAAAAACGAGCTTAAGAACAGCATTGAATATTTAAGATTAGACTACCAAATTGAATAGCTAATGCCTTCGACAACCAAATTAAAATCGCGAACAACTCTTTGTGTGTCAAAATGTGCCTGATTCAAGTGTGATACTCACAAATAAATAAATAATCATATTTTTATCGAACTAGTTCTGTTAAGAAATTGTACGAGATTGTAGTTACTAATCTTTGTATCTTCGCTAGATTTAAGCGTTTATTGTAACTATGACAAGATTTTATATTGTAGTTTTCTTATTCTTGATGCATCCGATAAAATAAAGGCGTTGTATTTTATTGAGAGATTGTAACAGGTACTAGAGTATAATTGCGGTGGGAGGGAGTGTTGGAAATGTGGCTTATTTGACTTATTTCATACACTGTACATTATACTTGTAACGATGACAACGTGAGGCTACCGCCATCTCAGCCGGTTTCTACTTAACCGCTCTCAGTTGTCAGCTAATGAAGCTACGAAAGACGTGCTCGGATTCCCTGTGAAATCAATCTATCCTTCATCGTTTATCTCTGCTCAATTATTCACCTATCCTAAACTTTAATACACGGAGAGAATTGACTGGGAAAAGATTCCGGAAAATTTGCATAAAGCTGGGACATAGAGGGAAACATTTAACACTATTTTGGTAGAGTGTCAAATTATTTTGCGCGTTTATTGATTAAACAATTTGAAAGTCTCCACCTTTGAAAGAATAGCCAAAATTGTTTAAAATGAGCGGTTGCTTGAGTTGAATTAGAAGAAAAAACGGAGCTTGAAGGGGGTGACTGTTTTGAAGTAAAATACTCGAAAAAGAAAAAACAGTTATCACGGTTCGTAGCACAGTGGTTAGAGTGTTAAACTTTAACCTTATGGGTCCAGCGTTCGAGTACTGGTACCGAAGGAAATTGTTTTTCTTCTTCTAATTTTTCTCAGTAGAATTCGTTTTACTCAACTGCATTTGAAAGTTTCCACAAATGCCATGTCCTAGCTTTGCCCAAATTTTGCAGAATCTTTCCCTAATCAATTTTTTCGTAGTGGAAAAATTGATATTTGTGATACAAGGACCCTAAGTGGCACTTTTTGGCCGAGTGTGAAAGTTGCAGCACGAGTAGGAGTCGAGATGTATCCGAGACGAGACGAGTACTGCAATTTACACGAGACAAAGTGCCACTTAAGGCGCTTCCTCAGGATTTATTTTTAGCCCATGTATTCGTTTTGACATGTTTCATCTTACACGGATGAATTGTTCGATGTAATATTTTAACCACATAATCTCAAGGGGTTAATGGCCAACAACAAAGCTTTTTTTTAAATGGTCTTGTTTTTTTTTTTTTTTTTTTTTTTTTTTTTTTTTCAATTTATCGAAAATGTGCTTCATTTATGCGCCTGGAAACCAGCAAGGGAACCGTGACGGTTTTCGAAGATGCTTGAACCCAGGGGGTCGGTCGTAACTCATTCGCCCTCTCCATTGTTGCCGTGTGACTAGAGTTCTTAAATGCTCAAGAATTTATGTTGAGCAAATGCTCTCGAGAATGTGCTCAGCATTTAAGCTTGAACAGAGCATTTATAGAGCATTAAAGAGAATTTAAAGCACTTATTGTTTGAACAAATATATATACTTTTTTTAAATTACAGAGTTGCTATAGGTCAGGTAATTCTAGAAAGTCAGGAAATGTCAGGAATAACCTGACAAAAGTTAGGGAATTTTCGATAAACTAAAAAGTTAAAGTTAATTTTATTATTATGGTTGAAAATTAATCTGTTTTGGTTGAGATTTAAACTATTTTGTTGGAAATTCATCCTTTTTTATTGAATTCAACTGTTTTTGGCATAAAATTAAAATCCTTGTTGTGGTTGAAGTATAATATATCACGTTTTTCGTTTGAGAATTGATCCTTTTTGGTAGAAAATTCAACTACTTAGTTGGAACTGGAACTACTTTGTTAAAAATTCATTTATTTGGTTGACGTTTCATCATTTTAGTTGAAACCTCCTTCTGTTGTTCGCAATTTAGTTATTTTGCTGAAAATTATTTTTACTAGATGAAAATTAATTGCTTCAACTGAAAACTTAACTAGTACATGTTTGGTACACAATTTATCTTCTTATGTTAGAAATTCAAATATTCAGTTCGAAATTCCTGTATTTTATTGAAAACTCGAACTTTTTGGGAGAGTCTTTAATCTTCTCGGTGACTAATTCATCCTTTTGGTTGGAAGTTCCTTTAAAAATTCAAATATTTGGTTGAAAATTCATGTACTTTCTTAAAAATTCATCTTATTGGTTGAAAATTGTTCTTTTTGGTTGAAAATGAGATTTTTCTTATTTAGAATTAATTTTTTTAACTGCAAATGTATAACTGTTCCATTTTTTTGTCGGAAATTTATCTTTTCCTGATAGAAATTTAATCTGCTTGATTCAAAATTATACTACTTCGTTGAAAATTTACCTAAATTTTATTGAAAATTAATTTTTTTTACTGAAAACTAAACTATTCTATTTTTAGTTCAACATTTATCTGTTTTCGGTCAAAATTTAACTATTTGTTGAAAATCCGTACTTTTTTCTGTAAAATAATACTCTCTCATTAGTTGAAATTTCATCTTTTTGGTTAAAAATTAATTTCTTTGTTTGAGAATTCGTGTCTTTTTTGGTTGAAAACATATTTTACTAACTGAAAATTTAACTATTTTATTTTTGATCTATAATTTATCTTTTTACTTGAAAATTCATGAGGATGGTTGGAAATTAAATTTCTTTTAGTTGATGATTCATCATTTTAGTTGAAAATTCACATGAACTATTCCATTTTTTGTGGAAAATTTACCTTTTTCGATATAAATACAATCTTTTTCGTTGAAAAATTATCTGTGTAGTAGAAAATTTAACTATTTTATTCTTTGTTAAGACTTAATTTTTTTCATTGAGAAAAAACTGTTTAGTTGAAAATTAGTTTTTTTTTGTTGATAGAAAATTCGTCTTTTGGATTGAAAAATCCACTATTTGGACAAAATTTCTTATTCTTGTTTCAAAATTAATTTTTTACTGAAAATTCAACTATTTCTTGAAAAGCCCGTTTTTTTAGTAAAAGAATACTCTCATTAATTGAAATTTCATCTTTGTTTTTAAAAATTCATTCCTTTGGTTCAAAATTCGTTTGTTTTTTTATTACATTTTTTGCAACACTGTACGGGAAGTTCTCAGTATATGCACCAAAAAATGAGCAGAAAATGGCCGATTCTTGATGAAGTCAAAGTGTGCGGGAATCATAACATTCCCGCACAAAATTTCATGCGGGAATGTTGACCATCAAGCATACTTTGAAGGAAAGTGTGTATCTGCTGTATTCCACGCACGGAAATTAAGGGAGCCACTAGTTTCTGATTGGTCGCAAGAATTATCACAACCAATCTGATGTCACCAGATGCATGATCCAACAGTATAAGCTGCCATTGGTCAAAATTTTACGCGCGCGATCCAAAATCAAATTAATTTAATTCGATTTTTAATCGCGCGGCAGATTATAGCCAATTGCAGAATTTGTCAGCTTTTCTTTTTTTTTTTGTCAGAATTTCGTCAGCTGAGAAGTTGTTCAGGTTAGTTTGCCTAGTGCAACTTCGTGTACCTTTCTGGCGGTTACACGGAAAAAAATACTTTGTCAATGTAAAAAAAAAATTGATACTTCAACAAAATAAATTTGTAAAGATTGGACTATTAAAAAAAATGGGTTAAATTAACAAAGTTGGCATTGTTAAGAAAATCTTTGTAACAGTGACAAAGTTATTTGTTTATATAATATAATATACAATTATTAAGAAATATTTTTAATTTTAATAAATAATGTTTAATGTAACAAATAATCCTGTTTGTCAGAGTAACAAATTACTTTGTTAGTTATGAATTGGTTTCATGGTAACAATGTGAGTTTGTTATTTCAGTAAACAGGTTTTGTTATGGAATTAACAAAGTTGGCATTGTTATCTTAACTATGTTTTATTTGTCAATATTATCATGTCATTTGATAAAACATTATTTTCAGTAACAAATTATTAGATTGTTAAAATGACAAAGCCTTTTTTTCCGTGTACGTTTGAGAGAGTCGAACTTCCCTTTACAGGGGTTACAAAAAATAGTATATGAGACGCGTGCGGGTTGGTGATTCCTACTCGTTTGACGTTTGTCAAACTCGTAGGAATCACCAACTTCCCGCACTTGTATCATAATGTACTATTTTTACCTGAAGATTCATAATTTTAGTTGAAAATCCACTTCAACTATTCCATTTTTTGTGGAAAATTGACCTTTTTTGATAGAAATATAATATTTTTTGTTGAAAAATTATCTGAATAGTATAAAATTCAACTACTTTATTTCTTGTTAAGAATTCATTACTTTCATTGAGAAAAAATTTAGTTCAAAGTTAGGTTTTTTGTTGATAGAAAATTCATCTGTTGGATTTTGGACTGAAAAATCCACCATTTGGACAAAATTTCATGTTTTTGGTTGAGAATTCATCATTGTGATTAAAAATTCATTTATTTAGTTGCAAATTCGTTTCTTTTAGCAGAAAATTCAATTTGTCTATTTTTGGTCAAAAAATATTTTTTTATATATAAAAAAAATATTTGGTTGAAAATTCGTTTTTCTTGGTTGAACATTTATTTTTCTGACATTTTAACTATTCAAATTAACATTTTAGTTCATGTACTTTATTGCAAATGAGCCTTTTTTGGTATAAAATTAATCTGGTTTTATACCTAGAAGAGTTTATAAACCACCCTTTTAAATTTTGAAGCGATGAATTTTTCCGCGAAATTTAAATAATGTAATTATTATTAATAAAAGTAGAAAAGACGATTTTTTAAATCCTAATTCAAAATGCTCATAAATGCTTATTAAGGGCCCTGGAAATCTAGTGTAAATCGTAGAAAATGGATTCATGCCAAACGGCGAAGCCATTTTGTCTGATTTTTTGTATAAATGATCTAAAGGGTATAAAGACTGTCGGTACAGCTCGTTTTTTTTTCGAAAAAAATCTATCTTTCATGTAACAATGAAAATAAGAAAAATTACTTTTTGTGGTACAGTGTTCTACTATTAAGCAAAGCATGGAGCAGGTAAGGCAGTTAGCGTGCTAAGAATTCTTTTGCGCGACCCTAGCGGATGAGGAAGAAACTACTATACGAGTCTGCAGGTTCTGAAGCACCCACTATTACCCACATTGCTTCATTCAGGGACGAACACACCGTATACGAAAACTAGGGGCTGAGGAGTTATTACCAGAGGAGTGGGTAAATTCCCAAAAGGTTGGATGAGTGGCAAACTTACACCGAAAGAAGTACCTTTTGTACATTAAATGACAATCTACAAGCTCTGTATAAACGGCAGATTATACAAACGTGTAAGATATCGATAATATGTGTCGCCCAATTTCCTCCGAAAATACCAGATTGATTCGCATTTGACACAAACTGTGCATGTTATCACAACTCAGGGGCTGTCGCTGAGATAACCGGTTATAGAAGTGTGAAGCACGTGTAGTTTTTGAAATAAACAGAAAATTCTGCTACTTTTTTCTACAAGATGGCCTCCTTTCAGCTGATTTGACTGTACTCTATGTGCGCAGTTGTACGTGATTTTCGTGTTCTTTTTAAATGCTTCTGAAAATTTTATGAAATCGGTGCGATATTTGTGAAATCATTCGTATTCGTTTGAAATCATTCACATATGTGAAATCGTTTCATATCCTTACAATGTTTTGAAATCGCTGAAATGTAATGGACTGTACCCTTTTTGACATGTTTGGATTTTTTTTATTGTTTTACAATCATTACGAAATGCTTATGAAATTTTAGAAGTATTTTTTACATCTTTCGGAAATCTGTTGTATTCATTGTAAATTGCTGGAATTATCATGAAGTTCCTAATAAAAAAATTTGTCATCGAAAAAAAACCTAATTTGTCTGTCGACAAATGTCTGATTAATACATTTGTTTATTACCTTTGTTTGAAAAAATCATACCTCTAACCAGGAATGCCTTCGACATATTGGGCAATAACCATCTTAAGCCTGAGAGAAAAATGAGCTTCCTCATTTTTTGATTCTTAATAATAGCCTCGGTGGAAATTTTTTTCTTTCTATATTGATTAGCCTCGGTGGGTAATTCGGCGAGTGAAAGGGTAGTTCTACCACGACATAGAGGGGGCAGAGGCATTGTAGATGTCAGAAAACTGTGTGAGTCACAAGTTACACAGTTGCGAGACTATTTTAACAGCAAGCGAGATGTTACGCTTTACAACACCATCTGTAAAGCGGATCTTGACTACACGCCCTTGAATTTGTCCTCAGAGGAGGTCTTGAATATCAGGGCACAAACCATAGAGGAATTAGAAACGCAATGGAGACAGAAAGCCATCCACAGCGAACACCCCAAAACGCTAGATCAATATGAAGTGGATAGTGAGGCATCCAATATTTGGCTGAGAAAGGGACTCCTGTATCCAGAAACGGAAGGATTCGTCATTGCGATTCAGGATAGAGTTGTTAGCACCAGGAATTATCGCAAACACGTGTTACATCAAGACGTGGTTGACCGGTGCCGATTATGTGGAGATACCAACGAATCCATCGAGCACATTATTGATGGTTGTCGCGTAATGGCTCAAAGAGAATATACGCACAGACATAATGATGTGGCGGGCATTGTACATCAACAACTTGCCTTAAACCTAGGACTCTTAACAGAATGGATGCCTTTCTATAGATACATTCCAATGTCAGTTTTAGAAAATGAAGATTACATCTTATATTGGGATGTGACTATCCAGACGGATCATTACATCCGAGCCAATCGACCTGACATCGTGATGCGAGAGCAAAAAGGTGGAAGAGTCTACATCATCGACATTGCTTGTCCGCTCAACCGAAATTTGCAGGCAACCTATACAACCAAGATTCATAAGTATAGCGAGCTAAGGCATGAAGTTAAGGCAATATGGAGGAATGTGAAACATGCATCTATTCATCCTATTGTGATTTCGGCTACAGGCAATGTGCACGCAAGATGCACTGAACATCTTGAACATTTAGGAATCAGTAGGGTACTGGCGGCAGCTCAAAAGGCGGTTTTATTAAACACCTGTCGCATTGTAAGAAACTTCCTAGACCATCAGGAAGCAAGTGACTAAGAACCTATGGCGTGATACATGGTAGCTCTAAGAAAGCATCCAGAGGCGACTGGTGTCACCTTCAACACTCACGGCCGCTGTGTAAGGATAACAGCGGCAAAGCCAAACTGCAAACTACATCATGCTTCTAATTTTGTACCTACAACATCATCGTAAATGATTTCAAACAACGTATTGAAATAACTTTTAACATCCTGATCTCATCAGTCACTTGACTTAGTCCGTGGCTATGACGAAAAACCGGGTTCATCCGAGAAAAAGTATGAAAAAAAAAAAAAAATAGATCTTTATTATGTTCCACGAAGTATGTACATGAGCTTACAGAAAGATATACGAGTAGACGAGTGGACATAAAAGGCCGAGGTTCAGCTGAGCTGCTTTACAACCTAACCTTCTACAATCTAACTTAAATGCTTACTATAAGATAACTAAAATATAATAAGAATAACTGCTTATTAACGCTAACTAGCTTAAAAGAAGAGAGAAAAAGAAACCAACAAAAAAATATGATTTTACAATATTAAATTAAATTAAATTAGGGACTCGGAATACAGGGCCATCGTATAAAAATTGCCAATTATTAGCTTATTCGCACGTGACAAGTATTCAACGGTTTTAAGGCTCCACCCGCAATTTTTGGTACATTTCATTTCTCACAGATTGAGCACTATAAGAATCAATAGGATCTTTAAGAATGTTTAACAAACGAGGAGCTAAGCATGAAAAAGTAGCTTCCGCCTTCGCAGTGCAGGCTGAAGGGACAGAAAACTTTCCGTTGGATCTTGTGACAAGAGATTTTCTCCCGCGATTTTCTTCCACGTTGGAAATGAGATTTCGTAGGTAAACCGGCGTCTCCGTTGACCAAACTTTGAACGCGAGAACGCAGAGATGCAATCTCCACCGTTGGCCCATTTCCAACCAGCCAGATTCTCTAAAAGCGGGGGAGATACGGTTAAATTTCCTTATACCGAACGCGAATCTTAAGCAGGAATTCTGCACTCTCTGAATCCTCTTCCTCAGCGGCGTGCTCAAGAAAGGCCCAAAGCTCGAATATGCATAATCGAAGAGTGACAAAATTAACGATTCGCATAATAGGAGTTTCGTGCTAGTAGGGAGAGCGCGACGGAATGGAAACAGTTTTCGTAGGCGTATATATGCGGCGTTGGCTTTTTTAGATACATGCTCTTCAAAGCCCCAATTCGACTGCATTATGAGCCCAAGATTTTTCGACTGCGAAACGATTGAAAGTTGAGTAGCATTTATTGAGAAATTAGGAAGAAGATCGCAGTCTAAACTGCCTATCGGTAGAATGACAACGTATGTAAACCTGTGTATCATCTGCATACATGTGAATGGTGATTTTAATTCTGCCCTTTGAGATCGCCTCTACTCTACGTAAAAATTCCTTCACGGAGTCAGGAAGGTCGTTTGTGTACACAGAGAACAAGGTAGGGCTACTCACCGCCCCCTGAGGTACTCCTCTATTCACTGCTCTGCATGGGGACATGACAGTAGACCTGGAGCTTGATACTGCAACTCGCTGACTCCTGTTAGAGAGAAACCCTGTGAACCAAGCAAGGGATGCCCCCCTTACTCCTATCGATTCTAATTTTTTCAAAAGTAACCCATGATCAAGGGTCTCGAAAGCCCGAGATAAGTCCAGTAAGGCCAGTAGGATTACCTCTGAACAGTCCAAGGACCTTCCTATCTCCTCCGAGACGTAAAGAAGAGTTGTTGCAGCCGAAAAACCCTTCCTAAACCCTGATTGATTGGGAGGTAATACTTTGTTTTTCTTAATGAAGGGTGTCAACTGCTGAAGACAGATTTTCTCTAATACCTTCGAAAGGTAAGGCAGAATGGTTATTGGACGCAGGTCACCAAATGATTTCGGTCTATCGCATTTAGGAAGAGGACGAACAATGCCTGATCCCCATGCCGAGGGAAATTTCCCCTGCCTTAAGGAGGTATTCATAATATTTAACCCTCATCGTACACATGGGGTTACGCTAACCCCACGACCCTTTTTTAAGTTGCGTTATTCCTTAATGGAACATAGGAGGAAGGGGATACCTAGGTGGGAAAAATATCTGAGGGCCCCCCTACAATATCCCCAGTCGGTTTCTTTCATTAGCCGTTTTGTCGTCAAGCTGCAAGTATCGAAAGTTGCGCGTGGGGTGTACGTAACCCCATGGTACGATACGTAGCAAAATCCGCCATTGATAAACATTCATATTGAGCGTGAATCTTCGCTTTTATGTTGCCATTGACAAGGCTAGCGCGCAGCAACTCGTTAATTTTAAGATACTCCATAATTCTGTATAATCAAAAGCTATTTCCAATAAATTGGAATGTGTAAAAAAATTTGAGTCATAAATTTTACTTTCAATTTCTGCTTTTCCATATTCGAAGATCAATTTTTCATATCAAAAAGTGAATAATAAAAAATTAGGAGATCTTTTTTGGGTGCATAATTTTGTTTCATTCATCTTTGGTCGTATCTTGCATAGTTTAACAGCAAAATGAAATTATTGATCTTTCATTATTTTTTGTGTGATCAAAATTTGGATTTTTGATTTTTCAAAAAATTCAAAAAGTTGTTACAAAAATATTGTAGGGTGTTCAAAAAGAAACATTTTTCTTCTCTTGACTTTTTTTCATATCGTGCGTTTTTCGGCATAAAATGTTCATTTACGTTTGTTTTTTGGAATTTTGAAAATGCTATAACTCCAGTAATTTTTTTTTATCTAAAAAAGTCATGGGGATAAATTGTTCGAGTTTTGAAGTACTATAAATAGCCGTACATAGAATTTTTGAATTTTCAAAAAAAAATGGTCTCAAAAATTTTCAAAATGCTCTAACTTCTTGAATTTTGAAAAAAATTAGCTGGTTAACGAACTTGTTCTTTCTTTTTAGGCCCTAAAAAAGTGTGCCAAAACACAATCCAATCTGATTATTTTTTCGAGAGTTATCGTGCCTACAGAGAGACAGACTACAGACAGATACCTTGATAAAAATCGTTTTTTCTAGCTCAGGGAGTCTCAAAACGTGGAGATTTGATTAAAACCGACCAAGTCAAATTTTACATAAAACCAATACCTTCTCATTAGCATGAGAATGTAAAAATAGTACATTTCATCATTTTCAGGAACTTCGGAAATCGTGAAAGTTCAGTTCGTAAAAAAAATATACTTTTTGGAGGGAATCGTAAAAACAGTACTTGAGTAACATTTCCCAACTCTTCACCTTTCCAGTGATATATAACTTAAGACAGGGAAATTTGTTTATCATTTTTATATTCGTTTTTGAAAAAAAGATGTTTTTCAACGGCAAAAATGTAAAAGTGTGTTCAGTATTTGACCAAAACCATATAAAATCCATCAAAATACAGTAATTTCGCATTACTCATTGTTTTCCTGATGAAATTTCCTTCCAATAAAAAAAAAAGTAAATCGACGAATAAGAACAATAGATACATGCAATGAAAGTTGAGTGGGGTGTGCCTAGCCCCATGTGTACGCTACGGAAGTTTTTTGAGGATCGTACGATGAGGGTTAATAACGCAGGAAGGCACGAAGGTACACAAAGATAAACTGAGGAACTATTTATGCCGTCCGATCCCGTAGCTGTCGAAGTGATCGATCTCATAGCGTCATACAAATGACTGAGATCAATTTCCTTGAATGCGAAAGTATTCTGTGAGTGAGGTGTAAAGTTGCTAGCAGATGAGTGAAGGTGGCGGATTAGTGTCTCTGACGCTACCGCTGGCGGTATGGTATCTAGATAATAGTCATTAATGCTAGTGGGATCCATGGGCAGATCTCCCCAAGAGAACTGTCTTTGTCCTGACCAGAAACCTGCCAGGTTTACATTTTCCCACATGTGTTTGGAAGAGGGCCTATCTGAAAGGCTAGCCAAATATCCGTTTTTTTCGCGCCGGAGGGAGCCAGTTGCGAGGTTACGTAGGAGCACATATTTATCTCTATCTGTGACTGTATTTGAAGTGCGCCATTTGGAACGAGCTCTGTCCCTAGCCCGGGAAATTTTCTTTACAGAGTCGGAGAACCAAGGCGGCCTGGGCCTAGCTATTCTGAAGCGACGTACCGGGCAGAACCTGTTGATAAGGTTTAATGTTATTTGTGAAAATCGATCAACTTTCTCATCTAACGAGGAGAGGTCTAATATACTGGCCCAGTCTGCTCGACTTGCTGCCTCATTGAATGCTGTTTGATCCACACGTTTAAAGGCCCTACCTACGCGATATATACTCGGTCTTGTTGATAGATCTATGTTTATGTCGCAGAATATCAAGTCATGATCAAATTTTCCTGATAGCTTGGCCACTCCCGAATCTAATAGTGGAAGATCATCGCTTAGAAAAATAAGGTCCAAAATCGAGCCCGAGCGGGTTGGTTCTTTGATAACCTGCCTGAGCGATAGAGAGCGAGATATGTGAAATAACCTAGTCCAGCATGTGTGGGATGTGTCCGCCGCATTGATATTAAAATCTCCTAAGCAAACAATGTGATTTGATTGACAGGTGGCATGAGCGAAGGCCTCTTCCAAATCACTGTCCCAGGATGGCGCCACGTTTGGACTCCTGTGAACTCCTAGAATTGCGAGACGAGTTTTCTTAAATTTAACTATAACTAGGCATAGGTCCACAGGGATGTCATCGGGAGCACCTATTAAAAATGGGGTATAATTATTATACACGGATTCATAGCTAAGATCGTCTTTAATATAAATAGCGACCCCACCTCCTCTCGTCACCTTGCGGCCTCTACGATCAGCTCGTACTAAACTAAAACCCTTAATTAATATCGCAGAGTCGCGGACATCAGGACGAAGCCAAGTTTCTGAGATTACAAGAATGTCGATGCTATACAGATGGATGATGTCTGTGATTTCACTTATTTTAGGAAGAAGTGATCTCGCATTTATGTGTGCCAAGTGCAAACGCTTGCCTCGCTCGCTGTTACAATTTTTTAAAAAAATAATGCGATTAATCGAAAAAGTAGGAATTTTGCTGAAATTATCAGAATGTTCCAAAATAAAAAAATTCAAGAAAAAATGTCTCAATCGTTATTTTGTTTTTATCCAAATTTCTTGCAATATAACTTTAAAAAACTTAAAATTATGGATAATCGTAGAAAACATTCTTCTAACAAATAATTTGTTAATTACATTTTATTTTGTTTATTATATAATATTGGAACAGGTTTGAGGAATTTTACTCTATAACGAAAAAAGACGTTTTTGTAAACTTCATTCAGAATCATGAATGTTGTGTAATTTCAGTTGAAACTCAACAATTCTTTTTACAATTACCCATACAATCCGAATAAAAAAGGGCCCTGCAAATCGAGTATAAATCGTAAAAAATGGTTTCAGGCAAAACGGCGAAGCTATTTTGTCTGATTTTTTGTATGCATGATCTAAAGGGTATAAAGACTGTCGGCACAGCTCGCTTTATTTGAAAAAAATCCATTTTCCATGTAAAAATTAAAAGAAATAAATTTTAGCGTATAGTCGTATATACGAACACTAGGGACCCCACGCAAATGAGTGGGTGAATTCCCAAATGTTGGGTGGGTGCAAGTGGTTGGGGATAGATAATAAATGATTAATTTTAAGACCAAGATCAGCTCGATCGGACAATATTTAGGGGTCGCGCAGCGCATTGGAAATTCCGCACTTAGGCTCCTTCGCTGAGGGTACAAATAAAACACTGTATCTCATCATCTGACGGCGTTACATGAAAATTTATTGGACAAAAATTCTCACAAATAGCTTATTTAACTATCTTAACATGGTTTTCATTTAATATTGAGTACTTTGTACAACTTTTTTGCCTACCTGCAAGGGGTGAAAAATTGATTTTCACTCGATAACAGGCAGGGCTTATTGTTCAGACAAGTAAGTAGTTTTTTAATATATCAGTTCAAGTTGTGATCTTTCCTGTCCTGTGCTACAACTTGGGCTCTATTGGGAGGATCTTCGTCACCATTCACGCTCTTCATTGCAGTGACTATCGCCTTCTTCTCCGCGGGATCTGTGCCCTCATCAAAGAGTGATAAGCAGGAGAAACGGACCTCAATGGGAAGCAGCTCTTCAAAAGATGCCGAAAAATTTGTGGTTCTTGTCACCAAAATTAATCTGCTTATCACTCTTTGATGAGGGCACAGATCCCGCGGAGAGGAAGGCGATAGACGCTGCAATGAAGAGCGTAGATGGTGACGAAGATCCTCCCAATAGAGCCCAAGTCATCCTAGCACAAAGCCTTCAGAAACTTCCACTGAAATACTTTGCATCGGAGGCATCCATGAAGTTTTTTGGCATTACCAAGCTGTCTGGATCTTTCATGGACAAAGATCCAAACTTGTAGACAGATGATGAAGACTTCCTGAAAGCTCTAAAGGTTGTTACTCATTTTAAAGTGGTCATCGATCCAGCTGAGCGTGGTGTGGCGTTAGTTCAAAAACATCTGTCTGGAAACAGTATCACTACAGATGAAAATCAGCATCAGGATTTGTTACTTGTCGTAGCACAGGACAGGAAAGATCACAATATGAACTGATAGGTTAAAAAACTACTTACTTGTCTGAACAATAAGCCCTGCCTGTTATCAAGTAAAAATCAATTTTTTACCCCTTGCAGGTAGGCAAAAAAGTTGTGCAAAGTACTCAATATTAAATCAAAACCATGTTAAGATAGTTAAATAAGCTATTTGTGAGAATTTTTGTTCAATACATTTTCTTGTAACGCCGTAAGGTGATGAGATACAGTGTTTTATTTGTACCCTCAGCGCAGGAGTCTAAGTGCGGAAATTCAAATGCGCTGCGCGACCCCTAAATATTGTCCGATCGAGCTGATCTTGGTCTCAAAATTAATCATTTCCAAGGGAGCACCGAATTAAAAAACGGCCCGGCGAGATTTCCCAACTTTGTGAAAAATGAAACGGTCTAGTGGGACACTCGCATATATATATATATATATATATATATATGTATGTATGTATGTATGTATGTATGTATATATATATATATGTGTATGTATGTATGTATATATATATATGTATGTATGTATATATATATGTATGTATGTATGTATATATATATATATACATATATATATAAACTTAGGATACCTGGCTCTCACCCAGGAGGCTCGGGTTCGATTCCCGGTATCGGAACCATTCGGTTTCGGTTTCGATTCCTTTAGAATAGAACCGAAGGGCTTATGTCAAAGCCACCAAACGCGTCCTCGGGTTGCGGATAGACGGTCCCCGTACTAATAATTAATAAGCAGTCGCGGACAATTGTCCAGGGATGGTCCCGAAGGAATAACCCCTAAGCGAAGGTGTGAGAACCGTGCTGAAAGCTGCATGGCACCTGGGTGAGGTATCTTTAACGGTGACTCTGGGATACCGGCGACCTCTCAGAGTATCAGCCTTATCCTTGCACGGGGGGCTCTACAAGGATGGACGAACCCTTTCCCTAGCTGCTCGTGGGAACAACAATGAAACCAACAAACCACCAAAATGTTGTAGATGCGGTTCAAAAGGATCGAACGCGCAGAGCACCCGACAATGGATCGGCAAACAATGCCGATCATCCTACAGTTCGGGGTGCTGAAAATAATTTAGATGGAAACACGACGACGAACCGGCGAAACGCCCACACTGAGTGGACGGATCAACTTAAGAATGACGTGCTAGACTGCTACAATGATAGCATTATCCCTGTTCGCGAAGGCTTTATGGCGCGTATGCATACTCTGTGGTGCCAGAAACACCCAGAGCTTCAGCACGCTTCGCATCAGTCTTTGCGAAATCAAGCCGACTACCTCCGGAAAAATGGATATGTACGCGGAGCGCTTCCTCAACCGCTGCTTGAACAAGCTGCAGACGAAGATGAAACGACATTAAGACTAACCGCAGAAAGCAGGCACCTTCTGGAAGATGATCGCAATTTCAGTACAAGGAGGAACATCAACATGCAAGTTCCTCTTAAGCCCCAAGATCTGGCTGAAATGGATGCCTCCCTTCGTGGAGATATCTCGCAAGAGTCCGACCTCTGGACCATCAATTGCTCAGTTTATGGTGCTGTGAGAGCTTTGGCTGATTCAAATCGAAGGCTGAAACCGACGATGGATCAAAAGACAAGAAGACGCTTGCATTAACTGAACAAGAAAATTGGATGGGCAAGACAGAATGCGTCCCGTGTTCAATGTGTGATTGACTACATAACATCAGGTAGACCGTTCACGGAAAGAGTTCGAAAGTTCGCCCAAGAACTAAGGACCTTGAATCACACACTAAACAAGTCAAAGCTGCTAACAATCAAGCAGCATATTGTTGACAAAATAAGGATGTTATCTGACGCAAGGAGGAGGATACAGAAGAGGGAGAGATGGATCAGGGAGAATCAACAGTTTCTCGCTGACCCATCACGCCTCTTCAGTGTTCCCCCTGTTTTTGTAAAAAATCCGCCCGAGCCCAAGGAGGTAGAGACTTTTTGGAGAGAGGTGTACAAGATCCCGAAAACACTAGAGTTGAAAGAAGATACTGACAATATCATCCGCTTCAAGGAGTTCTGCGACAGCCTCATAAAATCTGAGGAGGAGTGCCCATCAGTCACTGCCGAAGAGGTGAAAAAAGCACTTAGCGGCACGAAGAACTTTTCTGGTGCTGGACCAGATTGTATCAAGAAATTTTGTTGGAAGAAGTTTACTTCTATACACCAACATTTGGCCCGCATATTCACCTCATATTTAAAGTCGGAGACGCCCATTTCACAGTGGCTGGTGTTAGGACGCACTATACTCCTACCGAAAAAAGGCAGCTTGTCCAAACCAGAGAATTACAGGCCAATAACTTGTTTGAACACACTGTATAAGATCTTTACAGCTGTCCTAAACAACAGGATTGTTCGACGAATTGAGCCTGTATGGCGACAGATATACGAACAACGTGGCTCGAAAAAAGGTGTAGCAGGCTGTCGAGAGAACCTGCTGATTGACAGGTGTGTCTATAAAGACGCTGCAGCCCATCAGCGCGTCCTGTCAATGGCCTGGATTGACTACCGGAAAGCTTTCGATTCAACCTCTCATAGACTTATCATCTGTCTGTTGGAAAGCTTGAAGGTACATCCACACATAGTGAGATGCATAGAGAGAATGATGCCTCTTTGGAAAACTAGATTTACTATCTCATCTAGGAATTATCGTCTGACGACGAACAACGTCACCTTCCAGAGAGGCGTCTTTCAAGGGGATAGTATGAGCCCTTTGCTTTTTTGCATCACACTTCTGCCCCTATCTCTCGCACTACGAAATTCTCCTGGATACCTCTGTGGCGACACTAATCAACGTGAGCATAAGGTCACTCATGTATTTTATATGGATGACCTGAAGATCTATGCCGCTGGTAAAAGCAAACTTCAAACTGCTATAAATATCGTCAAGAACTACACAGGAGAGATTGGGATGGACTTTGGTTTGGACAAGTGTGCCAAAATTCATTTGAAGAAAGGAAAGATAACTGACGTTCCCAAGGACCCTGAGCTTGTGGATATAAGTGTTATTAGACATTTAACACTGGAGAGAACTATACATACCTGGGCGTGCCTCAAAGCCGCATTCAGGACGTAACATCAGTGAAGGATTCTCTCCGAAGCAGATACAAGCATCTTCTTCGACAGATTTGGTCTTCCAATCTGTCGGCGTTGAACAAGGTATCCGCGACTAACATGCTTGCCGTCCCGGTTCTACTCTACTCGTTTGGGGTGGTTCAATGGACGAAGAACGAGCTTAAGGCCCTTGATGTCACCACGCGTAAGATCATGCATATGCATAAAAGCTTGCATATCAATTCGTCAGTTCCGCGATTATACATTTCACGCCGTCAAGGCGGACGCGGACTTCTGAATCTCCAGTGTCTTCATAACCGAATTGTTTTAAGTACAGCTTACATCGTTGCGAATGGCAGAGATCCTCTCCTAAAGATGGTCAGAAACCACGAGATGATTGGCGAAAGAGCGTTCCTCTACAAAGCCGCGGAGCAAGCTGCCGAGATCCTTGGCCTGAACTTTAACATCAGAAGTGAAGAAAGTGCATTACTCCATCTATATGCTTCACGTCTAAAAGCCGAAGTCAAGAAAGCAGAGGTTGGAAAATTTCACCAAGAGCTACTCGACAAGCATATGCGCGGAAACTTTCACAGAAATGTAGAAAAACAGTCCTTGTCGAAGGATCAAACTTTTGCTTTCCTCAAATCATCAGGGCTCAATTCGCGTACAGAGGGCTTTATTTTCGCATGCCAGGACGGTGTAATCTCCACCTTAGCATATCGCGCCCGCATTTTATGTCAAGAAGTTCCCAGTGATAGGTGCAGAGCGTGTCATGCACACGCTGAGTACCTAGAACACATACTATCTGGGTGTCCGACCCACGCAGGAACAACGTATATCTATATACATAATGCGGCCCTAAGAGTACTTTATTACCAGATTTTCTGGAACTACGATTTTCGGGCAGCAGTCTCCGTTGCTGTAAATAAACTCAAAATCACTGATAGACTTAATTTACTTTAAGCGATTTATTGCATTTTGGAGCTGACCGTCTTTTTTGTACGGACTATTTTTTAAACAAACCATCACAGTTGACGAATGATTTCGAATAAGAAAAATTCCATTGAGCGTTGGTTAGATAGTTTGAGAGTCAGTCTTCGAAATAATGTCAGTAGATGGCGTTTAAATGAACCGCGAGATTTGAAAATCGTAAGAAAGTATAATAAACATTGTAGCGCACTTAAAAATCAACTATATACTTGGATTCAAATAATATAGACACTGAAAGGTAATATTAACTTAAAAAAAATAAAAAATTGATTAGCATTTCGAACTCGAAAGTTCATTGCCTCACTACCCGATTCGGGTAGTGTTTCTAGGTGGATAAATACTACCGTGTGGGTCCACCACACCCACGACGGGTCAACAACACGCAGTATTCCCCGAACGGTCACCCATCCAAGTACTAACCGCGCCCAACACTGCTTAACTTCAGTGATCTAACGGGAACTGGTGTTTTCAGCGTGGTATCGCCGTTAGTGAAATAAAATTTATGGATTTGCGAAAAATATTTTAATTTTGTGACAATTACGGAGCTGACATTTTGGATATTTTTTACGCAATATTTAAATAAAGATTTTCCAAAAAACGAGTTTTTCGAAAATCGGTAAATGGTGGCTCTAATTTGATATACCTATAAAAACATCGAAATACATGAAAAATAAGCAAGTTTCCGATATGAAAATATTTATTAATATTATTTAGGATGATACAAAGTATAATCGAATCTGGGATTTGACATTCTGAAATCTGCAAAGAAGCCAAATTGGACAATAAACGTTAGTAGACACACTACACTAGGGTGGTCCAAATTTATACCTGTAAAAATTTGACTTACGATTTTTGGTGATAAAACCCCCCCATTTTGTTCGTTTTCCGGAAAAAGAAATTCCGTAATTTTTTTTTTTTTTTTTTTTTATTCAACGTTAACCCGTGCCCCGGGGCTTTTGAAATTAACATGGGGTTTTAAATGGGAAAAGCTCGATTTTCAAAAAAATGGAAAAAAGAAGTAATTGTTATACATTTTATGCCGATTAAAGTATTGTCACCTCTTGAGGCGTGTTTAAGGAATAATTTCCACCCACTAGCTTTAATTTGGACACACCTAAACCCCTTTAAGTGTGCCCGGAAAATGCCTCAAAAAATGCAAAATAGCAGTTTTCTATCAAGTTCATGCTAAAGACGGTATTTTTAACAAAATTTTCAACGTGAATTATTTTTAATCGATAAGTGACGAGTTTTAAAGTATATTTTAAATAATTTAAAATTATTTAAACAATTAGTATTTGTTTAAACAATTTTTTCCCCCTGTAAATCGTGAAAAATTATTATCTTTAGGAATAAATCGTGCAAAATTGATGAATTTCAAGAGTAGTAGTTCTTGTTTAACTTATTTGGTAATTATCTGAAGAATTTTCATTTGTTTAAACAATTTTTTCTCCCTAAAATCGTGAAAAGTTATTATTTTCTGAAAATAATGACACAATTAAAGAATGTTGAAAGTAATACATTTCTGAAGGATGTTTGCTAATTATTTGAACAATTTTGATTTGTTTAAACAATTTTTCCCCCTGTGAAGCGTTTAAAATAATTTTTATTTGTTTAAACAATTTTTGTTTGTTTACAAATTTTTTTCTCTGCAAATCGCGAAAATTTATTCTTTTCAGCAATGAATGACACAATTAAGAAATTTTAAGAATTTTTTTTTTTTGGCTCAAGATATTTTGAAATTATTTAAATGATTAATAATCATTAATAATCATTAATATAAACCATTTTTGCAGTCCGTTGTGAGTAGTTTTTTTTCAGATCATATTCGTTAAAAATCTGAAAAAATAACTACTCATAACAGACTGCAAAAATGGTTTATATTAATGATTATTAATGATTCTTAATAGTGTAAATAATTTCAAAATATCTTAAGCAAAAAAATATGATTCTTAAAATTTGTTAATTGTGTCATTAATTGCAGAAAAGAATAAATTTTCTCGATTTGCAGAGAAAAAAATTTTTAAACAAACAAAAATTGTTGACAAAAAATGTATAACAAGTTCTTCTTTTTTCCATTTTTTTGACAATCGAGCTTTTCCCATTTAAAACCCCATGTTAATTTCAAAAGCCCGGGGGCACGGGTTAACGTTGAATAAAAAAAAAAAAAAATACGGATTTTCTTTTTCCGGAAAATGACCAAAGGGGGGGGGGGGGGAGGGGGTTTATCACCAAAAATCGAATTCGAATTTTTGGACCACCCTACACTACACTCGTCATTGTTAAAACCACATGAATCCACACTACCCTAGTAAAAATGCCTATTAGAATCCAAATAGAAACCTAATAGGATGTGGCTTCTATCAGGTCCTATTACTTTCGAAAGTGGGTTTTGTTCCTGGTTCTATATGGTGTTCTATTAGGTAATTGTGAACTTTCTAATTGGATCTTATTAGGATCTAATGTGTCTGTATTCGGCACTCGTACCGTATTAGCTATTGGTTTCTAAGGGGAACGTAAGTGGAACCTAATCGGATTTGAATCCGGTTTGTGTGGTTCATATTTGGTAATTTTGAACTTTATAATGGGATCTTATTAGGATCTGATGTCGTTTAAATTTCCTAGGAAAATGTCTATTAGAAGCCAAATAGAAACCTAAGAGGATGTGGTTTCTATCAGGTCCTATTACTTTCGAAAGTGGGTTTTGTTCTTGGTTCTATATGGTGTTCTATTAGGTAATTCTGAACTTTCTAATTGGATCTTATTAGGTACGATTTCTGAACAAAAAAAAAGTTATATCCTAACTTATTGTTATATAATCTTCATTTTTCATAGTTGTTAAGTACACAATTCGCCAATACGGTCGCTTACACATATAGTCGTACGCTTCAACGCTTTGAAAAATCTAACTCGCTGGGGATTCGAACCCTACCTATACTACCCTAAACTTGTGTATTATACCGCGTGCTCTAACTCATTTCGCTATCGATGCACTTGGATCTTGGTTACAAAATCTCAGCCAAGTATTTTTAACTCAATGTTTCTTTAAAGAAAACTTATTTCTGATGACCAATGGGTAGTTCTAAGGCACATTGAAAATTTTTGATAGATTTTAATCAAAAAAATTTATTTAGAATTAATTTAAAATTAAATTTGATTTATTTCAAATACGGATCGATAGTCTTTTTCTTTCTTTAAATATTTAAAAAGCTTATAAAGTATGACTTTTTAGTGTAAATTATTGAGTTTAAACTTAAGTTTGAGAAAACACAAGCTGTTTCTCAAAAAAGTGTCTAAATTACGAAATTAACAACATTATTGAAAACATTAAAATTTTAGACAAAAATTCTAGTTATTTAAAATCAAAATTACTTTATAATATACATGAAGATTCAATTCACACTTTTTTTAATTCGCAAATGAAAAGTTTAAGTGTGATTATATAACCTTTTAACAGGTATTCTTTATTTGTTTTATCTACGTAATTTATTGTTAAAATAATCTTTAAAAAATTGTTATATTTTTCATTTTCTTTGTCAGACAATTTCATTAGTCCTTCCTGAAGAAGACCAACAACTATGTTCGAAACTTTGAAGAGTAATACATTTTTTTTTTTAATTATGAATTACAATTGGAGTTTTTGATATTTGATGGCTGCTAAGACCGAAGAAAGTTTCTTCATTTATTTATACTTTTTTAATCATGTCAGTTTTAAATTTGGAATACCTTTTCCAACACAACAATTAGAAATATGTAAAAGAAATAATTGAATTTCAATTATTCCACAAAGGACTCAATACTTTTTCTCCTTATGGATTTAAGCCGTTCAAAAAACATCTACAACTGATAAAAAAAAGAACAGTGCAGTTAAAAAAACATTTCAATAACCTTAGTGAAAACCAACTTTTTCAGCTATATATAAACCTCCACAAAATTTAAAGTTTTCGATTAATCTAATTATTTTATCATACTTTTTAACTTGGGTTTTAGTTCACTAAGTTAGTTTAAACAATTCCTAATTAATAATTGCAAATATTCATAAATTATGGAAGCACATTGGCTTCAAGTTACAACTTATTTCAATTTCCATTTTATTTTGCACAATGCACATTGTAAAAAATCTTGTTTATCGAAAATATATTATTTTATACCCTAATAAAGCCTATTAGAGAAGCAATTTTGTAATGTTGCAACTTCCCATAAAATACAACCTAATAGATACCTGATAGAACCTCCTCGAAGGCCGCACTTTGAATTTTAATCCAGTTAATATAATTCCGATTAGCCGGTAATAATCCTATTACAGTCTATTAGAGAAGCAAGTTTGTATTTTGTAACATTTAGAGAAAAATATAAAAATATAGCACAAAGAATATTTGTTTTCGAAAGCCTATTAGAGCCACATAGAAAGATTTTTTCAATTCCAATTTCCGTCCCAATAGTAGATTAAGTACCGAACACAACCGGTTAGAACCCAAATTGAAATAAAAAACTGTTCAGAACCATTAAGAACCATATAGAAATTTAAGTGGATCCAATGAAGGAAATCCCAATAGATTCCTAAAAGAGTCACTTAAAACACATCATTTCGAATTTTAATCCAATTATTGATTTCAACATACCATTAAAGTATTTTAATCATATTAATTCGATTACAACATCCCACTCAAATACCTGAAAGAAACTGCCGCTTAAAACACATCACTTTGAATGTTTTTCCGAATAATTTCATTCCGAAGGTCCAATAAAATACCTAATAGACCCTGTTAGGGAAGCAGTTTCGTACTTCTATTTTAAATAAAGCAGATCCCAATAGGGACCTATTAGAGCCGCTCAAAACACATCACTTCGAATTTTAATCCGAATAATTTAATTCCAAAGGTCCAATAAAATACCTGATAGAACCAGTTAGGGAAGCAATTTTGTACTTGTAGCATTTGGAATAAAGCAGATCCCAGTAGGTACCTTATAGATCCGCGCCCAAAACACATCGCTTCGAATTTTAATCCGGGTAATTTTGTTCCAAAGGTCCAATAAAATACCTAATAGAACCTGTTAGAAAAACAATTTTGTACTTAATAATATGTCAAGTGAAAGAATACCTCATTGTCTCCACGTAGATCCTGTTAGAAAAATTTAACAAAAGAACATAAGTACCGAATAAGACCGGTTAGAAACCATTTTAAAATAAGAATCCTATTAGAAACCAGTTAGGACCATATAAGATCCCATCTGCATCCTATACGTTTTCTAAACGGCTTCTATTGATACCTAACTGTCATTTTTACTAGGGTAAACAAGCACAGACATACACAAACATACGTGCATGAATACATGAACCCATTTTTTTAACATTCAGGAAGCTGAATAATGCCTAACTGTGATTTTCTGGTACTTCAAATTCGAGCCACCCATGGTATATCAAATTAGAGCCACCCGGTACAAAATGTTCATGTTTAAAAAGCAAAACCCATAAACAGAAGCATCTCCATATCAACAGAGCAATACTGTTCTACTAACCCTACTTCACTACTACATTCAACATTTATTGGAAAAACTACATTCCCGAAATAATGAATAGACATTTAAGACTTCCCTGGAATGAACTCAGGATTTCCGATTTTTTATTTTTCTGTCTCACACTTTTTGTGATGCGAATGAAGCAGTGAAACTGTCACTATTTTCCACTACACTTAAGTGCGTTCAGTTCCTACTGTTACCAACCTAGTACGTGTTTTAGTTCTCCAGAAATCCAGGTGGCTCAAATTCAAGCCCTATATCAAATTCGAGCCATTTCCTCTATCTATATATATAATTAAAAAAAAAAAGTTAAACAACCACCGCAGAGTACCACTAAGAGCAACTGCCATCTAAAAAAAAATGTCAATGGCCCCCAGTAGAACCGCGGTAAAATGCACCTACGGCCACGTCTCACATCCGTGAGATGGGTGGTCACAGGGCACGACGAAATCAGAACGACAGGCCGGCGAAACCCTCGTGTGTCTTGAGGACACGAAGCGACCCAAGGATGACAGCTTTCTGCATCCATCTCGCAAGTGCCTTGGCATATTTTTGGCACGCGGGTAGGCTTTGAGGTTACGAACCAGTGATAATTTCGCTCCTCCGAGAGCACCTATCACAAGGACAATTACTCGTACCGAATATTTTGGGTGCAGTCGTTGCAGCCCTCTTTTAAGGTCTTGATACCTCTCCTCTTTTTCTTTCTCCTTTGCAGTGATGTTGTATCCGGATGGAGCCGAGAATTCGATCACGAATATAGTTCGTTTCTCGAAGTCTTGGAGAACAATGTCAGGCCTCGAGTGCGCAACGGAGACTGCTGCCCGAAAATCGTAGTTCCAGAAAATCTGGCACTTCTCGTTTCGGACAATTGACTCTATATCCCTTGGAGCGTTCGGCAGGGCAGGGTCGCGACCAATACCATAAGAGCGACAAAGGTGGTAATAAAGTACTCTTAGGGCCGCATTATGTCTATAGGTATACGTTGTACCTGCGTGGGTCGAACACCCCGATAGTATGTGTTCTAGGTACTCAGCGTGTGTATGACACGCTCTGCACCTATCACTGGGAACTTCTTGACATAAAATGCGGGCGCGGTATGCTAAGGTGGAGATTACACCGTTCTGGCATGCGAAAATATAGCCCTATGTACCTGAATTGAGCCCTGATGATTTGAGGAAAGCAAAAGTTTGCTCCTTCGACAAGGACTGTTTTTCTACATTTCTGTGAAAGTTTCCGTGCATATGCTTGTCGAGTAGCTCTCGTT
>CAKNXH010054959.1:50886-68923 GCA_932178445.1 Andricus quercusramuli | reverse complement strand
ATGACAGCCACTTTGTTTTTTTATTTTTTAACGCTGAGAAAGCAACTTGTTGCAATTACGGCATGACCATTTAATGTAAATTTTAACGTTTTATTATAATTGCAACAATTTACATATTAATTTTGTTTCCTTTATTAATTATAATGCCATATTACTTTAGCATTACTTTACCATTACTTTACCGTTACGCTGTAGAGTAATGTTTGCGTTCGGCCAGTCCGCCAGGGCAAACACGTCTTACACCAATAAACTCTCAACTATACGCGATCTGTGAATAAGATGTACCATCCACAATTGTGTTATTTATTGTAAAACCCCTTCATTGCTAAGTGGGAATATAAAGTAACGTGACGACTGCCACAGAAATGTCAAAAAATGTGTTTGTAAGGTGATGCAATCCATCCATTGCTGATGGCGTCATTAATTCATCCGGTGGTCCGCGCGGATATTTTGCCTTGTTACGACTTTGAGGGTGAGCTAAACAAGCTATTCGGATCGGTGGCATGTACCAATCCTTCTGTAATGTTCACAGCACCACTATTGTAAACTCGGTTCAGTGGATTTTACATATCTTACCGTATTTAATACTAGGGAATAGAGGTTTATTTTACTAAAGGATTACCGTTAAATTCATGCTAACTTCACCGTGACATTTACGAAATGCTAAGTGCTTTTGACATTTTCACCCATTCATTAAGAGCAGTTTTTACTGTTACGCTTACAAGAAACACTTTACATTTCTTTTTTCTGCGTGCATATTGATCGTTGTTTTTGATTTTTTTTTTTAAATGTGAATCTATTATTTGTACATATTATGCGAGAGGTTGACAACTCGACCGATTGGTTGCACACCTACTTCGAACTTCAAGATACTTCAGGATATTTCGAATAACTTCAGACGATTTCACTGACTTCAGGAGAATTTGAGTGACTTCAAGTGACTCAATTGGAATTCACGTGATTTCAAGTGACTTAACCTGACTTCATGTGAATTTAAATGCCTTCAGATATTTCAGGAGATTTCAAGTGACTTCAGGAGAATTCAACTGACTTCAAGTGAATTCACGTGAATTCAAATGGCTCAAGATATTCCGGGAGATTTTGCGTGACTTCAGGAGCATTTAAGTTAGTTCAAAGGGGCCGTCCATATATCACGTGGACAATTTTTTACTACATCTTCGCCCATGCCCCCACCCCTCGTGGACAAGCGTGGACTTTTTGACGAACCCTCTCCCCCTGGCTCCTCTGTCCAGTGGACTTATTTAATATTTTATGAAAATATGGATATTCTTGATATTCAAAAGCTACGGATCCAAAAGGAGCTGTAAATTGTAGGAGAATACGGTTTTTCTTAAAAACATAAGCTTCATGATACAAAGTAAGAAGTTCAAACAAAAATTAGTGAACATGTTTTTAGCTTTTCATGTGTTTCTAAAAAGAAATCCGTAGATTTAGGAGAACGGGAGTCCACGTTAGGGTGGTCCAAAAATACGTTGGAAAATTGTTTTTTTGAATTTTCATGCATATCGCCCCCAAATTTGTTCCAATCAAAAAAATAAAATATAATTCGTTTAAAAAAATTATATGCAGATTTGTGGGCGATTCTGAACCAATCTATTTAGATTATTACATTTTCAGAAAAGTGAGGTAGTTTGATGCCTGGTTTTTAATTGTGAATCTTTATCATTCTCATTTTGCATACAATTACACAGCCACACACAAAAAAATCCTTTTTCGGGCCCAGAGGTCAGACCATGTTGACTATATGTTTTTCGGTCGCTGAATCCGAATCCGAGGTCTAAAAAGCCCCAGAACGTCAGGGTTCTGACATGACCTCATAAAACCTCATAAAATTTTATTTTTTCAGTCCGGGGGTCAGGCCATGTTTATTATATGTTTTTGGGGTCGCTGAATCCGGAACCAAGGTCCAAAATCCCCCAGCACGTCAGGGTTCTGACATAACCTCATGAAATTTTTTTTTTCCAAGTCCGGGAGCCAGAACATGTTTATTATATGTTTTTGGTGTCGCTAAATCCGAATCCAAGGTCCAAAAAACTCCAGCACGCCAGGGTTTTTACATAACCTCATAAGACCTCATAAAATTTCATTTTCTCAAGTCCGGGGGTCAGCCCATGTTTATTATATGTTTTTTGGGTCGCTGAATCTGAATAAGAGGTCCGAAAACCCCCAGCACGTCAGATTCGGATTCAGCGAGCCCAAAAACATATAATAAACATGGTCTGACCCCCAGACTTGAACAAAAAAAATTATGTGGTCTTATGAGGTTATGTAAGAACCCAGGCGTGCTGAAGTTTTTTGGACCTCGGATTCGGGTTTAGCGACACCAAAAACATATAATAAACATGGTCTGGCCCCCGGACTTGAAAAAAAAATTAAATTTCATGAGGTTATGTCAGAACCCTGAGGTGCTGCGGTTTTTTGGACCTCGGATTCGGATTCAGCGACCCGAAAAACATATAATAAACATGGACTGACCCCCGGACATGAAAAAATAAAATTTTATGAGGTTTTATGAGGTTCCCAGCTAACCTGTTACCATCCTGAAAGGTTCCTGAATGATCACATGTTATCAGAGGAATTGTTACTTGTATGTCAGTATCCTAGCAGGTAACGGCATAATCGCCGTAGTTTACTAGGGAGGCTTGTTTGCAACCGTTCCCTGTCAGACTAGTAACATGGTGGTAACAGCCGGCAGCGATCTTACTGGACGAAAAACTTCGTGCGCATGCGCAAGTAATAGGCATTCATTGGCTCTGTGAGTTCCCGCACAATTTAAAAGTGCATACGTAAATAGCTTTTACCTTGATTTTGGAAAATTTTGTTTATATTTTTGCTTGTAGCGCATACGTTTCTTAAACTATAATTAACGATGAAATTATCAAAATTACACATAAAAATTACTACAAGCATTGTATGACTAATTAATTTTGAAGGATTTAAGGGGAGAATTTTTTTAATAACTAAATAGTGAAGAAAACAACAAAATATTGCAAAAAAATTAATTTTTATTTCATAAAATTAACTTTTAAGAAATTTCACGTCAAACCATCTAAAGAATGTTATTTATTATTAGTAATTTCTATTAAGCGTTGATGATTTTAATATTATTACGATGAAGCTTTTTAAGTATTTACAATCAGACGCAGTTTTAAAGAAATATTTTTCGAAAAGATTCAAAAACTTGTTGTATTTTTTAAAAACACAATTTGAATCTAAATTAGAAAAAAAAATCTATTTTTAATTTAAAAATTTTTTTTATGGATAGCTTACAATGTGCTCTAAAAGTCCCTTGAATATAAAAATGGGATCTCCCTTACTTTTCGAGAAATAATTAAAAACGTAGAGCTCAGACTCACGGGTGTTGGGCACGCCATGTCATGGCGTACGTTCTTAAATATTTGTCGAAAACTAAGTAATTAACATGGGGTTTTAAATGGGAAAAGCTCGATTTTCAAAAAAATGGAAAAAAGAAGTACTTGTTATACATTTTTTGTCAATTAAAGTATTGTCACCTCTTGAGGAGTATTAAAGGAATAATTTCTACCCAATAGCTTTTAATTTTGACACACCTGAACCCCTTTAATTGTGCCATTTATTCAGTGACAAGGAAAACGACTGTTCTTCAACCCATTCTCATTTGGGAGCTCAACAGTCCCGTCGTAACGTACTGAATAATGTGACAAATCAGTTCTGAAAAAAAGATCTTGAGAGAGTGAGCCAATTCATTTATGATCATTTTTAACAGTTTGAGAAATGTCTGACCTGGATTTTCAACCCATTTAACATTTGGGAGCTCATCCAGGCACCCATGCTGTTCATTATCCACGAACTCGGCTTATGAAAAAATTGGCTCATGGAAATTTACGGATAGTTGTAAACATGGCACTCCGTTTGTGCAAAATTTAGTTTCTCTGAAAACAACCAACCTAAATTAAGGGGTAACACCACTGTAGAAATTTCAAAAAATCAATTTTTTTTATTAGCTTAAAAAATTCTTTGAATCTTGTAGAATAGAGGACAAAAGGTTTTAGACGTGCTCGAAATCGATTTCATTGAAATTTCGAGCCCTTTTACTGAGTGTGCCGGGCCACTCCGCAACGACTAGCTGCGTCTATTGCTACTATTATTACTACTATTACTACTGCCTATTTTCGTATCCATCAATTTTTAAGAGTTCTATGGCATTAACAGAGATATCGCCACGCTTCCGTTACAAGTATTTTCAGTTAGAAATGCTTTAGTACACGTCGGCAACTCACGTTAGTACAGCTTAGGTGCACGTGTAATACGGACTTTAAACGCGTTTTTCTCAAAACACGTTCATTGAAATCGGCAAGCAGCATAACTCAAACAATTTTCAATATCTTCAATCGGGTTTTTTCCTACATCTTTATAATAGTATTCCAAAGAGAAACACGTAGCCGATTTTCGATAAATTATTTTAACAAATTTTTATAAACAATTAAGTGCCGTTTTCTTGTGTCGAGAAACGAGTTTTTTTTCAAATGCTTGCCAATTACGGAGCTCCTTCAAAAAAATACGCATTACGGAAATGTCACCAGTGCCACCATTTTGAAAAAATTTTAATTCAAAATTTGTAATTTTTTACTCCAATATATGAATAATAACTTCCCAAAACATTATAATTGAATTCCCTTTCCTTCCATCAAAAAAAAATCTTGAAAAAACGTGTTTTTTTGCCGTTTATAGTGGTGTTACCCCTTAAAGAAAACGATCCTGGAAATTAAATCAGAAGCTACATAAAAGAGGAAGATCTAGAAAAATTATTTAGTTTGTTGACGATAGTAAACTCTCCCTTCGCTTTCGTGCACCCACTTTCCCTTTTTGTTTCTCTCCAACGTAAAAAGAATATTGAATTGAGTTAAGTTCTTTGTTGTTGATAAAATCCTCTCTTTTAGCTAAGATCCATCGCTCTACCAAGATTGGTGCCGATATTACTACTCCGGACCATTTTCCTGAACGGAAGAAAGCAAATCTGTCGAGAGGTCAAATTTGTATGGACTTTTTCTCTGTAAAAATGATGCCTTTCGAGACAAATACATTAACTAAATTGTTTGGTTTAAATAAACGTAAAAAAATCAGCGTACTGAAAGAGATAAATGCTTCAACTGGTACCCCTGGTGGGACACGAAAGTTTTTCAAAGTAGGGAGAGTTGCAAATTTTCGATTGAATACACGCTTATTATTTTTGGCAATATAAAGGTTGAGAAACAGGTGATTCGCGTCGACCACAGAGAGGTCATTAACCAATAACAATTAGTAGGAAAGCTAATGGACATCATTAAAGTACACAATGAAACTCATTAAGACTTCATGAACGGAATAATAAACAGAATAATCTGTGATCAAAATTCTAAAAGGAATAACACAAGGAGAAATTGTCAAGCTATTATCCTAAATAAAGGAAAACAAAACTTCCAAACGCGATTAATCAACTTGATCCAAAATTGAAAGCTTATGGGAGAATAGAATTGAGATTTGGAGGTAAAGCAAATAAGAGACTTTATTTGATATCCACATCCTAAAATATTTTAATTTAATCAATTTTTAACACTCAAGAGAAACGTTCTGATCATGGCGGACCAAAACAAAGATGAGAATGATCCTAAAAAAAAAAGGAACAAAAAATCAAACTGTCGAAGTCGATGTTAGAAAATTTCGAGAATTTATCGCTCGATGAGTTAACCGATAAATCAGATGTTGAAGACTCACCATGTAGTAGTGAGCACGGTTCAAATAAAGATCGATCCGAAAATCCTGCTGCGGCGAATGTTGGTGGTACTGACAACGCGACTGATCAGTTAGCGAATATCGATAACTCTGATTTAAGTAATGAAACTTCTCCACCAGCGCGAAATAATCCAGAAAATAACGAGGTCAACTCTGCTGAAGAAGAGTTGAATGAGATAGAAGCTGACATAACAAGCTTACAATTGTTGATCAACAAAACCATTAGAAATCAAAACAAAATCACTGCGACTATTAGGAAAAATCGCGAAAAAAATCTCAAAGCCCATAAAGAATTAAATAACAAAGTAGATTCATTTGCCGTATTACTCACAAACAAAATAGATAGAAAAGTCAACCACCAAAAAGAAATGTGCGCTGACCAAGATAGATATTTAGAAGAAAGTATCATAGAAGTAGAAAAACAGGTCAAAACTTTGAAAAAGGCTACGGAAGAGATACATGTAGATTAGGGTGGTCCAAATTTATACCTGTAAAAATTCGACTTTCGATGTTTGGTGATAAAACCCCCCCCATTTTTTTCGTTTTCCGGAAAAAGAAATTCCGTAATTTTTTTTTTAACGTTAACCCGTGCCTCCGGGATTTTGAAATTAACATGAGGTTTTGAATGGGAAAAAATCGATTTTCAAAAAAATGGAAAGAAGAAGTACTGTTTATACATTTTTTGACAATTAAAGTATTGTCACCTCTTGAGGAGTATTCAAGGAATAATTTCCACCCAATAGCTTATAATTTTGACACACCTGAACTTCTTCAATTGTGCCCGGAAAATGCCCCAAAACATGCAAAATAGCAGTTTTCTATCAAATTCATGCTAAAGACGGTATTTTAAAAAAATTTTCAGCATGAATTATTTTTAATCGATAAGTGACGATCGATAAGTATATGTCGAATAATTTTGAATTGTTTAAACAATTAGTATTTGTTTAAACAATTTTTTTCCCCTTTAAATCGTGAAAAGTTATTATCTTTCCGAATAAATCGTAAAAAGTTGATGAATGTCAAGAGTAGTAGTTCTTGTTGAAGTTATTTGGTAATTATTTAATCAATTTTCATTTGCTTAAACAATTTGTTCTCCCTAAAATCGTAAAAAGTTATTCTTTTCTGAAAATAATGACGCAATTGAAGAATGTTGAAAGCAATACATTTTTGAAGGATGTTTGGTAATTATTTAAACAATTTTGATTTGTTTAAACAATTTTTCCCCCTGTAAATCGTGAAAAATTAATACTTTCTGGAATTAATGACACAATTAAAGGAATTTAAGAGTAATATGTTTTTTCTACAGAATATTTAGCAATTTTTAAAATAATTTGTATTTGTTTGAACAATTTTTGTAACAATGTAGGGTATACGTTCTGTGAAAAGGAAATACTATATATTAAGCGACATAGTGTGAGAGATTCGAAGAATCTAGACTTTTCTCCACCTTTCCTATGAACAGGTGCAAGTGAAGGATTAATAGTTGTTTAAATAATTTCAAAAAATCTTAAGCAAAAAAATATTATTCTTAAAATTCGTTAATTGTGTCATTAATCGCTGAAAAGAATAAATTTTCTCGATTTGCAGAGAAACAAATTTTGAAACAAACAAAAATTGTTTGAACAAATAAAAATTATTTTAAAAATTGCTAAATATTCTGTAGAAAAAAAAATATTACTCTTGAATTCCTTTAATTGTGTCATTATTTTCAGAAAATAATAACTTTTCACGATTTTAGGGAGAAAAAATTGTTTAAACAAATAAGAATTGTTTAAATAATTACCAAATAAGTAAAACAAGAACTACAACTCTTGACATTCATCAACTTTGTACGATTTATTTTTTACAGGTTTTCACGAAAAAATATTTATTTTCACGGTTTACAGGGGGAACAAAATTGTTTAAACAAATAATAATTGTTTAAACAATTTAAAATCATCTAAAATATACTTTAAAACTCGTCACTTATCGATTAAAAATAATTCATGTTGAAATTTTTGTTTAAAATACCGCTCTTCCCATTCAAAACCCCATATTAATTTCAAAAGCCCGGGGGCACGGGTTAACGTTGAAAACAAAGAAAAAATTACGGAATTTCTTTTTCCGGAAAACGATCAAAATGGGGTGGGGGGGGGGTTATCACCAAAAATTGAAAGTCGAATTTTTGGACCACCCTAATGTAGATTAAGCAGAATTTATCGTCGCGAATATGCAAAATAGGAAACGTTTACAAAACTTGGAAGAACAACAGTTCACTTTAGAAAAACGTGTGGGCAGAAATATAGGGACAACAAATATGAAAACCCCATGGTTAAGGCATTATCCGATTCCTAAATTCTCAGGCGCCGATCGTGAACGACCTATGATGTTTCTAAATGATTTTGAGAGATACGTAAGGGCCGTGAACGTTAGGGAGTATGATTTCCGCTTCGTAATTCAATCATATTTCGTAGGCGTGGCCAGAGAATGTTGAAATATGGTGCGGGAGAACATGAGCGATGACATCGTGTCATTTAAAATGAAATTCATTAAAAGATTTTGGAATGACGACGTCAGATCAAAAATCGGAATAGATCTAGATCACAGTTATTATACACCATCCAAACTTTCAAGGTCTGAATACGCAATAAAAATTATAAATAATGCAAGAGATCTAATTCCACCACCCTCTGATCGTGAAATAATAAAATGTTTATCGAGACATTTTACAGAAGACGTTAAGGCCGCATTAACTATTCGAAATATGAGAACTTGTGAAGAATTTATAGAACTGCTTGAATCATTGGACCAAGCAGGACCTTTAAACTTTAGAGGACAATATTCTCCACGTGGTAACTCGGCTTACGATCAAAATTATTAAAAAAGAGATTACAATTACCACCGAGATAGTAGAAACAATTTCAAAGGAAATGATCGAAATTATAATCAATGGAACCCACGTAGATTTGGAAATAGGTATGGGAGCGAAGATCGAAAAAAAGCTTCTATGCCGATGATTCACCACGCGATAACTATAGGCGAAATTACCAATATTACCACAATCGACCAAACAATTATTACGATCGCGCCTATCATGATAGAGACTGCCGGGAAAATTCCAATCAAGATTATTCTAGGCGTGGAAATTATTATGGACGATATCAAGAGTTTGACAACAGACAAAATCGAGATTATTTTGGGAATAGGGGTCATGACTATCAGGGTTATGGTTACGAGAACCGTCCAAACAGATATATGGAGAATAGAGATTCAGAATATGAGGCGTTCGATGATCGGCCCCATAAATGTGCGCAAAATTATGGACAAGGATCAAAGAGACCCCACTTCTCTAACGCGAATACAAATAATAACAGCGGTAAATTTTCGAATGGTACTGTAGAAAATGGGATCTACAAACGTAAAAACAATAGTCCAGGAGTTGTTAGATCAACCAACGAACAATCTGGATCCCGAAACGAAAAAAAAATGTAAGTAGAAACGCTCAACAAAATGGCGGTCTAAGAAATAATTCCGGATATAAGCAAATACGTAGTCCAGAACAAAATTTTGATGAAAATGATTCTTCGTGCAACAACGAAAATTCGGGAAATGCTCGAGCCTCGGGTTGGTAGAAATGAATTCAACAGAGGCAATTCCGGGGCCAAATGATTTAAAAAACCCTCTTTCTTTAGATATACGGGGAGATTTGCTAGAAAACGATGACAAAGAAATAATGAAAAACCTCGATAAGTGCCCAGTAATAAACATAGAAATTTAAGAAATAGATTCAAAAGCACTAATTGATACCGGAAGCAAGTTAACATGTATTTCAGAAAGCTTCTTCGAAAATAATCGGGAAAAATTTAGAAAATGCGAATTATTATCAATTGTAGGTACAAGTATAGTAGGAGCCACAGTGGCGAAACCGGTAAAATTAAAATATCAGATATACGCAAATTTCAAAATAGGCAATTGGAATGGGGCATATGTATTTTTAGTAGTACTCAAACCAAATAAAGAATGCATAATTGGGATGGATTTATTAAAGAGATTAAGAAGTAATATAAATTTGGAAGAAAATACTATCGAACTAAAAGACAAAGATGAAATTATCAATATTAAATTTTTTGGGAATAAGACCAGACCCACAGAAAATAGAAGTAATCCATGAGTTCCTCACACCGAGAAATTTGAAAAAATTACGAGGCTTTCTAGGTCTAATCAATTATCATACCAAATTCACAAACGAACACGCTCGAGAAATAGTAACACTTCTGGAATTGTTAAGAGTAGGAAAAAAATGGATTTTGGTTCTTGAATTTAAGTAAACCATTTTTTTTACAAACTGATGCCAGTGACGTAGCGTTGGGAGCGGTACTTTATCAAACGAATGAAGAAGGTGAACACTTGCCAATATCATTCGCCAGTAGAACTCTCAAAGGGTCTGAATTAACATACTATACCACAGAAAAAGAACTATTGGCAATAGTGTGGGCCTTAATAAAATTTAGATCCTACGTTCTAGGGGCCAACTGATTATTAGAACCGACCATAAGGATCTCACTTTCTTGAAAACCTGCAAATTGGTAAGTGGGAGACTCACCCGTTGGATAATCGCAATCCAAGATTATTGGTTTGATATTGAACATTGTCAAGGAAAAAGCAACATCGTAGCGGGTGCATTAAGTAGAATACCATCGCACGAAACGGCATATCCATTCGATTTACATGAGGGGAAGATTTTCTTATATGAACTGGCAAAAAAACCTTCGTCTGAACTGCGAAAAAGGCTAAAAAACTTCCAACAAGAACAAAAAGAAGATCCAATTCTGCAACTACGATACGAAGAAATTCAAGAAGGAAAAAACAAGAACTTTGAAATCCATGAAAATCTAATCTACTTAAAAACAGAAAAAGGAAGAAAAATGTGTTTAACGAAAGGAATTATTGAGAAAATCATCGACGAATGCCACGAATTATATGCGCATGTGGGAGCTCAAAGAGTTTTCCGTATGTTAAACGAGTATTTTTATCACCCCCACTTCGCAAAAGTTATCCGACGAAGATTACCTAGTTTTGATTTGTGCCAAAAAAATAAAATAACAAACCAAACTAGCTACGCCGAACTGAGAAGCTATTCTTCTAAAAAGCCGAGTGATACACTCTCCGTAGATTTTTCTGGACCGTTACCAGCATCCAGGGGAGGCACAGTGGGCCAGGATCGCACTTTTTTGGCCAAAAGTCAAGGTTTGAACTTGAATCAATTGAATATATTTTCGACTTCCAGACACCTTGAAGTATCTTTATCTGGAGTTTCTTATCAAGCAGATGCCCTGTGTTTCGCTGAGGAAAAGTCAAAGTTGAAAAATGGAACCTGATTTTCTATACTTGGTGACTAAAAAGAAGGAATACAATTTCATGATATTCATCGAAAAGCAATCGATTTTTGATTTTTTTTAATACAGTTTGGATCAATAAATTCAGGAAACGGCGAAGAATCTTCAAAACTCGTCCAAAATTTTTGAATTTACATGTTTTATTCACAAAATATTTGATTTTTCCCCGTAACACCTACTGCCGAAACTTCATTCCCCGGCATTCCCCTTCACATCCAAAAAAGTAAGGTACCAGCAGGTTCCTTGGGATGTCTACTTTGACGGAAGGGTGCTCACTTTTGCTCGAATTCATATCCTGCTGAAGAAACAACAAATAACTGCGAGCTCACACATGGAGTCGTCAATGCGTAACAGCGCACGGCGCTGCAAATTCTCACATACACTAGAGTCCCGCTATACTGGCCGTTTCGGAGGTACACCCGATGGCCTTCACACTGTTTCGGGACTCTCCGAATCGTCCTTCTTATCCTTCTTGCTTGTGGCTTCTTATAGTGCCGAATCGTAAACATCGCAACTCCGCTGACCTTGCAAGCGCCTCTCTCTCGCAGGACTCTAGTGTATAATATATATTTGGAATTTCGTCTCTGTGACTACCGCTGGATTTTTCCAGTATCTTTTCTGAAATATGTATTGAACGAGATCCGAATGGATGGATTCATCTTGTTTTTCTCCTCAAAAGATACTAGATTCCCGTAATACCCTAAGTGTAAGTTTTTTAGAAACTGAAAGCTGCACGAAGCTTATAGCTTCTTGCCGTCCGCTTCTCGGCCTCATTTCCATTTATTGATAAATGAATATTTATTGATTTATTCAATATGGCAACATTTACGAAACGTGAGATTTTTGAAAAAATTCCAAATGATGAAGCAAGAGAGACTGCTGTTGTATATCTTGGATAAATTGAATATTGATGGACAAAAAGTAATAACTGAAGACTTGGAACGTTTGAGAGTTTCTGTCTCAACTCTTGTTACACAGAGAAAACATGAATACAAAGCCTCTCGTAGGATTAAAGTAAGATTTGAAGCATATAATGCAGATTGGCTGAATTCGAATTTTCTCGTTCCTGAATTGAGATTGGAAACTCTTGACCGTAAGCCTCCGAAAGGTGGTCGCCCAAGTGTTGATTTTGCGGCAATGTTGGATAGATCAAAACGACGAAAAATAGCACAAATGAGTGAAAAATTTAAGAATGACTTCTATACTTCCACCATTAAGATGGATTAATAATCACATATCAAGGAAAAAATAAAACAAAAAATTGTTGTCCACTTTTCGTGGATTTTGTGGCTAGAAGTCGAAAAACACATGAAAATCTACAACAAGAAAATCTGAGGATACTTATATATGGTTTCTGCGGGTGCTGATTCTGAATCTGCCGTCAGAATTTCAAAAAACAAAATGGCAATTCCAATATGGCGGTCAAGCATTTGAAAAAATCGTTGAAATTACATAAAACGTGGCATCCAAGAGTTTTCGAGGGCGCTGATTCCAAATCTGATGTCAGAATTCCTAAAAAAGAAATAGCCGATTCGATATATGTATGCATGTATACCATTAAGCCATTTCCCTTTCGGGATAGGCCTGACACTACCCGATTCGAATAGTGTTTCTAGGTGGATAGTTTCTTATAGTAAATAACTACAAGTGTGGGCTCACCATACCCACGACAAGCCAACAGCACGCAGATTTCCCGAACGGTCACCCATCCAAGTACTAACCGCGCCCAACACTGCTTAACTTCAGTGATCTAACGAGAACTGGTTTTTTCAGCGTGGTATGGCCGTTGGCCATATATATATAATGTTTTGAAATACTCGTCCGCCATAATCGATTCGCCATTTTGTTTTTGAAAATGATGACTTCAGATTTGAAATCAACACCTTTGAAAACCCCTAGATACCACTTTTTAAGTATATTTAATAATTTTTTGAAATACTTGTCTGCCATATTGGAACCGCCATTCTGTTTTTTGAAATTTTGACGCCAGATTCGGACTCAGCGCCCTGGAAAACCCCTAAATACTGGGTTTGAAGCTGATTCAATAATATTTTGAAATACTCGTCCGCCATATTGGATCCGCCATTATGAATTTGTAATTTTTTACATCAAATTTGAAATAAGCGTCCCTAAAAACCCCAGTATGCCAAGCTTTAGATGAATTCGACATAAAATCGAATTTTGGCCACTTTTTGTGGTTCCTGGCCCACTGTGGGAGGATTCAAATACATGTTATCTGCTGTCGATGCCTTTAGCAAATATGTGAAGATATATCCAATCAGGAGAGCAACTGCTAAAACAGCAATCAATAAAATTTTCAAGGACTACATACCAAAATATGGAAAACCTGCAAAAATTGTAACAGATCACGGTACTTTCATCTATTCGACACCCACAAAGTAATATAGTGGAATGAATTCACCGAGAACTATCAAGATTCTTTAGAACGCTCATTGAGAATCGCCACAATTCCTGGTGGAGTTGGGTAAGAGTAATTGAAAGCTGCAGGAACGAAACTCATCACAAGACTACAGAATTCACCACCATTGAAGTCCACCTCAATCAAAAACCCAAAAGAGCCTGGGAAAGCTGGTTAAAGATTCCACCATTAACACCAAATATATCGTATGGAAGAAAAATAGAAATGACATATGAGAAAATAATTCGAAAAGGAAAAAAAAGAGCAGAAGCTTTCAACCGGAATCACAAACTTACTAAATTACAATTAGGTGACCTGGTATTAATAAAATTACTCAACAAACCCGAGAAGGAAAACAAAATCCTTGCAAAATTCTTAAAAATTTACGATGGACCTTTCGAAATAAGAAATCCAACCAGGCACGTACATCCTGTTGGAGCCTGGAAGGGACGAAGAAATGGGTATGTATCATACTCAAAATCTGAAGAGGTACATCACTAGAAAATAATAATCAAATATTATAACTACGTCTTGTAAGCGAAGACGTTTATAAATAAGAAATCTCAAAGTTTAGAAATAGAAATGATCAGCCGCTAGGTAGATATACTTAAAAAATAAACACCATTGTTCAAGTGAAAAAAATAAAAATAAAATTAAACTCATGGAAATTACATGAAAAATAAAAAAATAAAAAATCAGATCACAGAAAAAAAAGAAAACAAAATGGACGAAAAGAAAAGAAAAAAAATATATTATGACAGATAAGAAAACAGGTTAACTTTAAAAAATAAGACTAGAGGTTATAAGAATCGGAAATAAGTAACTAGATGTAAATAAAGCAATCAAATTATTCCAAGTTAATTGGAAATTTTGATGGATATCAAGTAAACACGGACTTTAGTAATAAGAAGGGATAATCATTAATTATTCAACATTTGATACAAGAATTATCACTGGACTTGATTAGGGTATACAAGGGTTTTTGGTGTCGCTGATTTTGAATTCGAGGTCGGTTAACCTCTATCACATCAGGTTCAAGTTCACGATAAGGTCATACTGAGATGAAAGTGTTAGAAAAATGTGAGAAAAATCCTATATGAGTTTAGGGGGTGGCCGAGTCCAAATCTGGGGTTCGCTTAACCCGTTGAGGTTACCCAGAGGTCATTTCAAGGTTAGGTCAAGGTCATACTGAGACAAAAGTGTTAGAAAAATGTGAGAAAAATCATATATACGTTTTGGGTGTCGCTGAGTCCGAATCTGGTGTTCGCTCAACCCTGTGAGGTCACCCGGAGGTCATTTCAAGGTCACGTCAAGTTAATACTGGAATGAAACTGTTGATAAAGAACAAAAAAAAACATGAAGATTTTGGAGTTCAAATCTTCGGTTCCTTTGGTCCTACAAGGTCACCTGGACCTAATTTCAAGGTCAAAATCAATTCAGGGTCTTTAACAGTATGTAACGTGTTTGCAGCCAGGGCACCTCCACGTGACACAGTGGGATCGAATAAGAAAACGCGGTTCAAAATAACTCTTAGCTGGCAATTCCTAACCGATTTTGGAATTTATCAGAAAAATTCAGCATTAAATTTTGAAGAGATTTATGTGGCCTGGCTTTTAAGTTTTTTTTTTTGTCAAAATTTTATGTTAATGCAAAGAGTGAAGAAAAATTAACCAAGATGGACTTAGTAATTTATGCCAAGACTTAGGACTTTCAAAAGATCAATCTGAACTATTAGCGTCCAAACTGGAAGAGAAAAATTGCTTAGCTACAAGTACACTCATAACTCACTATCGTTCGAGAGAATGTCCATTCAGAAAATTTTTCTCAGAAATGAATCATTTAGTTTATTGCAATAATATTGAAACTCAGTTAACGAATACAAAATTCAATATTCGGCTAGTGATTGGCGCCTTTGTATAGATTCTTCTACAAGATATGCCCCTTTACCACTTGTTCATTCTGCTATATTGACTGAAGAATATCACAATTTTGAGTTATGATTACAAAAATTAAAATACGTCAAACATAAGTGCAAGTTTGTGGCGACTTGAAGGTATACACCATTATTCTAGGGCAACAATTTGGATATGTGTTATATCCATGTTTTATCTGTGAAGGGAATAGTCGGGCTCGAAATGAGCATTACGTGAGAAAAGTCTGGTCATTGAGACAAAACCTGATTCCAGGCGATAAAAATATTATAAAAACAGAGCTTGATACCAACGAATAAAGTTTTACTTCCACCTTTGCACATTAAATTAGGTCTAGCAAAACAATTCGTAAAAGCAATGGGTAAAAATCAAAGTGACGCTTTTATGTATATCTTTGAAATATTACCCAACCTTTCTGAAGCTGAGATAAAAGAAGGCGTCTTTAATGGACCACAGATAAGAGAACTATTAAAAAATAAAGAATTTGAGAGACCTTGACGCGACCTTGAAATCACCTCTGGGTGTCCTCGCAGGGTTGAGCGAACCCCAGATTCGGACTCAGCGATACTCAAAACCTATATATGATTTCTCTCACATTTTTCTAACAAATTCTTCTCGGTATGACCTTGACGTGACCTTAAAATGACCTCTGTTTGACCTCACAGGGTTAAGCGAACCCCAGGTTCAGACTCGGCGACCCCCAAAAACCTATACAGGATTTTTCTCACATTTTTCTAGCACTTTCTTCTCAGTATGACCTTGACGTGACCTAGAAATGACCTCTGGGTGACCTCACAGGGTTGAGCGAACCCGATATTCAAACTCGGTAAATCTCAAAACCTATATAGAATATTTCTCATATTTTTCTAACACTTTCGTCTCAGTATGACCTTCACGTGACCTTGAAAACACCTCTGGGAGACCTCACAGGGTTCATCGAACCCCATGTTTGGACTTGGCGACCCCAAAAACCTATATAGGATTTTTCTTACATTTTTCTTATACTTTCATCTCAGTATGACCTTGGCGTGACCTCGAAATTACCTCTGGGTGACCTCGCAGGGTTAAGCGAACCCCATATTCGGACTCAGCGACCCCAAAAACCTATATAGGATTTTTCTCACATTTTTCTAACACTTTCATATCAGTATGACCTTGGCGTGACCTTCAACCTGACGTGATAGAGGTTAACCGACCTCAAATTCAAAATCAACGACCCCAAAAACTCTAGTATACCCTAATGAAGTCCGGTGATAATTCTTGTATCAAATGTTGACCAGTGATTATGAATATGATCAGTACGAAAGTGATATTTGACCGAGCAGGATCTCGTGAAATTTCAATAAACTTTTCAAATATTAAGGACAGTTGACAGAAGAAAAACTGGAACACATACAAAACAGATATAATCACAGTCTTACTTTTGGGAAATCATTTTCAGAGCGTAAGAATGGTGAAAAGTTATTTTCTGGAATGAACGACACAACCCTGCTATAAATTCCGGACAAATTTCGGACAAATTCCGGATTCGGAATTTGTCCGAAATTTGTCTGGTCGAAGGAGCACGGAAATTAATCCGAATATCATCTGGTAGAATCCGAAAGTTGTATGGTCTGATGGATTCGATCAGTCCGGGTTAGATCCAGTTGAGTCCGTATTATGTACGGTCTGACGGATGCTATCAATCCGAATTACGTCCGGGACGTCATCCGGATTCTATCCCGGTGTATTAGAACACTTTTGAACGAAGTATGTTGAATAGTAAAATATTACGTACAATAATAGCATATAGTTTAGAGAACAGTAAACAAAAACTACTTGAATCAATTAATTATTATCATTCCCGTCCACTGATCCTTCTTTCACATCATCGTCAATTCCATCGTCATTCCCATAAACTCCTTTTTTCCACATCATCGTCAATTCTACCAACATTCCGATCAACTGCTCCTTCTTCCACATCGTCATCAAATCTTTCATCATTCCCATCAACTGCTTCTTCTTTCCAAGAGAGCAGTAGATCCACTTTCATGAACAGATTCATTTGCTATCGGAACCATATAATTACCCTCATTCTTGTTCAAAAGCTCATTAGTTTTCTCATCATTTTCCGTGTAACTATTCACGTCGTTATTGAAATTCGCATTATTTTTGTTTCTTTTCGAAGTTTCATTATCGCTTTTGTGGTTTTTTTCTGACGCCCTACACAAAAACGAAAGTAAAATATTCAATTTTTTTCGATCCACCCTACTATGCAGTAGTATTTTCCGTTTTCACTTGAATGTCACCAAATTACAACTTAAACCTGCGGATACATTTTGGATAGAATCAGACTGCTTCCGGAGTCAATGTTTTTGACCGGATGAATTTCGGATTCACCCGGAAGATTTTCCAATTTCAGTTGAATTTCACGAAATTACAACTTAAACTAGCGGATTTATTTTGAATAGAATCGGACTGTTTCCGGAGTCGATGTTTTGGACTAGACGAATATCGGCTTTTAGGGGATGATTTTCCGATTTCACTTTAATTTCACCGAA
>CAKNXH010054959.1:0-50876 GCA_932178445.1 Andricus quercusramuli | reverse complement strand
TCGGCTTTTAGGGGATGATTTTCCGATTTCACTTTAATTTCACCGAATGACAACTAAAACCTGAGGATTAATTTTGGATATAATCGGATTATTTCCGGAGATGTTTTAGACCGAACAGATTTCGGATATAATCGAACGATTTTCCGTTTTCACTTGAATTTCATCAAATTACAACTTAAACCTGCAGACTAATTTCGAATAGAATGGGACTTTTTCCGGATTCCATGTTTTTGACCGGAAGAATTTCAGATTTATGCGGACGTTTTTCCGTTTTCACTTGAATTTCACCGAATGACAAATAAAACCTGCGGATTAATTTCGGATAGAATCGGACTATTTTCATAGTTGATGTTTTAGACTGAACATATTTCGGATTGAATCAGACGATTTTCCATTTTCACTTTAATTTCACCGAATGACAACTTGAACCTGCGGATTAATTTCGGATAGAATCGGACTATTTTTGGAGTTGATCTTTTAGACTGGACAGATTTCGGATTCAATCAGACAATTTTCCGTTTTCACTTTAATTTCACCGAATGACAACTTGAACCTGCGGATGAATTTCGGATAGAATCGGACTGCTTCCGGAGTGCATGTTTTTGACCGGAAGAATTTCGGATTTGAGGGGACGATTTTTCGTTTTCACTTTAATTTCGCCGAATGACAACTAAAACCTGCGGATTAATTTCGGATAGAATCGGACTATCCTCGGAGTTGATGTTTTAGACTGGACAGATTTCGGATTGAATGAGACGATTGTCCGGTTTTACTTTAGCAAAAATAATTTCAGGTACTGAGTCCTGGACTAATTTCGAATCAAGACGTACTCTTTCGGGAGTGAAAGTTTACGTTCGGATAAATTACGGATTAGACCGGACTATTTTCCATTTTTAGTTCAACGAAAATAATTTCAGGTTTTGAATTCCGGACTGATTTCGGATCAAATCGGACTCTTTCCGGAGTTGAAATTTATGGTCCGGACATAATCAGACAAATTTCTGACTGTTTTCGTACAGTTTTTGGATTAGATCGGACCTATTTCGGAAAAAATCGTGAATCGGATTGATTTCGGATAAATCCGGACCAATTTCGGAATCCGAAATATTTAGCAGGACACAAATAAAAAAAATGGTTGATGAGGGATGCCAAGCGTATGGAAGAATGATAGTAGGGGCACTAGCTAAATTGAATATTAACCAAATCGTCCAAACACCACGTTTCGGGTTAGGACAGAGACCAGGATAAGCACTTAAGAAGAGAGCTAAGAGCTAAGATTGAATAAATAAAAAAACAAACGGACCTTAGGCTCAAAAAATGGGGAGGAAACATTTTACTAGAAATGCGGGAATGCCTCAAAAGCATGAGTGACCAGCTAAAAGCAGCAAACAAGTGTAGAAAAAACACCAGCCGTGGAAAAATAACAGAAAAACCGGGACGAAAATGCGAAAAAGACGTTCCAAAATCCGAAGAAAAATCCCACGAAGACAACAAAATATTATTAGACAGAAAAATGAGGGGGGGGGCACTTTTATCACTTTATTATTAGCAGTGAAAACAGAGACTACACCGAATTGTTGAAGAAGAAAAGTAAACCACGCACCTAAATTGTTGCCTCTCAGTTTCACTACGATTAGGAATGAAAAAATATTTTTTTCTTACATTATAATTCTCCCTCAATTCTCTTGTGAATAAAACCTCTAAATTACAGTAAAAAAGTCTGTGGTATCCTTAATTAAAATTAAATTATTCATCAGGGCGAATACAATTACCACTTTCATTTCACTCTAATTATCCTTTTGCACTATAAATTCTTCCCCCGAAACAATATTATGAAACATGCTCCCTCCCAATAGGACGAAATAAACGAATAAGTTCAAACTTAACTTGAACTCTTTCGTTTAAGGGGGCATTGAAGCAGTTCAATAAGATCTTATATGCAATATCTCCAAATAAGGAACCATCAGAAGAAACTAAACATAAATACGCTACTGAGAGACTTGCGAACTCCTGGATATGAAAGAGTTATATAGATCGCACGTACCGCTACACGAAACAGGTGCGGTTGCGTGCGCACCCACCTACGGTAAGAGGGGAAGAGCGGATCAGCATTAGCAGGACCGGGAGTCGCGATCGTACTGCGACCAGGAAGAGCAATTTGGACACTCTTCGTTGGACCCTGAAACCGAGCAGGTGTTCTGGCAAGGAGGCCGCATTAGGACTCGCGAAACATCGAATAATCAGGCTACGTATGAACTAGATAAGGATTGGGGGAATACAGATTAGGATTAAACCTTCAGGATTGTTGAAGGCCTCAACAACCAAAAAGCAGGGATTCTTAATGATTTTAAAAAGTGTTTAAAAGAATCTACATCTTCGAAAGTCTTCCAGTGAATTCAGTGACGGTTGCCATTTACTCAGTGACAAGGAAAATGACTGTTCTTCAACCCATTCTCATTTGGGAGCTCAACAGTCCCGTCCTAACGTACTGAATAATGTGACAAATCAATTCTGAAAAAAAAGATCTTGAGAGAGTGAGCCAATTCATTTATGATCATGTTTAACAGTTTGAGAAATGTCTGATCTGGATTTTCAACCCATTTAACATTTGGGAGCTCATCCAGGTAGCTGTACTGATTATTAAACGTTCTTGCTATCTATGGTCATGGTTACTGATTTACAAAATGCCTGACTTGGATTTTCAACCCATTTAACATTTGGGAGCTCATCCAGGCAGTCATGCTGTTCCTTAACCACGAACTCGGCTTATGAAAAAATTTGCTCATCGAAATTCACGGATAGTTGTAAACATGGCACTCCGCTTGTGCAAAATTTATTTTCTCTGAAAAGAACCAATCTAAATTAAAGAAAACGATCCTGTGAATTAAAGCAGAAGCTACATAAAAGGGGAAGATCTAGACAAATTATTCAGTTTGTTGACGATAGTAAACTCTCCCTTCGCTTTCGTGCACCCACTTTCCCTTTTTGTTTCTCTCCAACGTGAAAAGAATTTTAATTGGGTTTGAGTTCTTTGTTGTTGATGAAAACCTTTCTTTTAGCTAAGATCCATCGCTCTACCAGGAGTGGTGCCGATATTACTACTCGGGACCATTTTCCTGAACGGAGGAAAGCAAATCTGTCGAGAAGTCAAATTTGTATGGACTTTTGCTCTGTAAAAATGATGCCTTTCGATACATATACATTAACTAAATAGTTTGGTTTAAATACACGTAAAAAAATCAACGTACTGAAAGAGATAAATGCTTCAACTGGTTCCCCTGGTGGGACACGACAGTTTTTCGAAGTAGGGAGAGTTGCACATTTTCGATTGAATACACGCTTATTATTTTTGGCAATATAAAGGTTGAGAAACAGGTGATTCGCGTCATTTAATCCTTGCGAAATTAATTAAGCCGTATGTCAGAAACGGAGAGACTTTCGATATCAATATTTGGTACACACTGCACCTATAATTAAAATAAAATGTAAGAATTTGGGGATAATCGGGGTACTGTTATAAAGATTCCTACTATAATAAGAGATGATGGTATTTCTGTATGTATTATTATAAACTTGAGCGAGCAAAAATTAGTATTTACGTTTAGAAAAAGTCTTATTTACTGTTTGAGAATCGTGAGTGTGAAAAAGTGATAATGGTCAATAACAAGTTTTCTAAAAAATATTTTCAATAGTAAATATTTTAGGTAACATAAGTTATAAGAAATGTACGAAATTCTAGTATTCTTAAATATGAATGCATATTGAAATGAGAGCCGCTAGTAATATCTGCAACCGGGATTTGCGAGAATTCTAAAAGACTATACTAAAAACGCCCGAAAGTTTCCGAGCTGTTCCGTCTATAGCCGAGTACGCGACGACCAGGCCAGCAGACCGACTGCATCCGATTCGTGGCCTGTGATTTCCCGCCAAAAGTTTCAATTATACGCGTTTGTAGTACAAAAATTTTTGTAACTAATGTAGTATGCATTGAAGCTTAAACAAATTTTAATTCGGAAATTATCAATAAAAAACTGCGAAACTTAATTTTTTACACTTTTATAAATTGAACAGTTCAAAGATTTTTGGATAAAAAATATCAATCCACGCTATCGTTTTAAATGCTCTAAATTGAAACTAATCCTCCATTTCAATTATCATTAATTAAAATGTTGAAAAATGAAACATGTCCCTCTCCTAACTCAATAAAAACGTTCAAAACCAAAAAGTGTCTCTTCCTATTTAGAAAAACTTGAAAACACAAATTTCCTCCCAGTTCTTTAAGAATCATAAAAATAACAAAACGTCCCTCTTTTAATCCAGAATAAATTGAAAATCCAAATTTCATCCCCTCATACTCAATGAAACTGTATTTTTTGAATTATCCCTTCTATCTCAATAAAAACCTTAAAAATATATAATGTACTGCCAATTTAACAAAAATTAAAATTTCCTCATTTCAAGCTTGATAAAAATGTTAAAAATACAATACTTCCCATTCTTCCACTTAATACAAATTTTGAACAAAAAAAGTTCCTCTTGCAATTGGAAAAAAAACTAAATAACAAAATTTATTTATTTATATTGATTTTGGTCGTTTCAATTTTATAATTTTGAATTGTTATTTAACATTAGAATACAAATTGTAACGTTAAAAGTTTAAATTTTTAACATTCAAGGCTTCCTGTTTCAAACAATTCAGTTTAAAATTCTTTAGTTTTGAATATTTCATTTATAATTTCTCCTTTTGCAATTTTTGTGATTGAAAACTGTCCAACTGAATGGGTTAAAAATGGAATATTTTAGACTGAGACAATATTTGGATAGGATTCTAAATTGAATAAAAGTGTGTGATTATGAATATATTAATTTCAAGTTTTCACATTGAAAAAAATTTATGAAGTTTCAATCAGACATTTCAATTTGTCTAATTGTTATGGCTTTCCTTTAAAAGAAGTTTAATTTTCAACGTTAAAATTTGCAAATTTTTTAATTCCGAACAGACTTAGAATCGTATTGTAAAATAATTATTGTACAATTTTTAACACTCGAACTACAGTTCAATTTAAAAAATCATTAATTAATTTATATTTATAAGTTGATCAGCTTGAAACATTTTTATAAACAATTTTAAATTTCTAACGCTTTCAATTTCTTATTCTTAAAGCCTTCAAAACTGAATTTTTAAATACTTTCAATTAAAAATTTCCGTTTAAAAATGAAGACATAAAATGGAAAAATTGTAAAGTAAAAGATTTTAGAATTGAGCGATTTGTAAAATTCCCTGTGAAAAAATAAATTCACTATCATTTGTCGGTTTTTCCCGGTTTCAAAAAATTCCTGGTCATTTCTTGGTTTTCGGTCCAGCAGTCACCCCGTAAGCCGTAAGTGATAAATTCACAATACTTTAAATTTCAAGTTACTATGAAAATAATTTTTAAAAAATTATTTAAAAGAATATCCAATATGTCAAAGGCATTTTTCGTTAAAAGTTGGATTTTTTTAGTAGTTATCATAATTTTTATAAAATCTTGTACCATTAAGAAAGCTCTTGTCCTTCTATAAAGTTACTTTCATAAATTAAGGAACATGATTATTTGATTTTATATATAAAAATTTTAATAAAACTAAACTAAAACTAATAAAACTTTTAATAAACTCAAGTAATTACAATTTAACCATCCACAGATATGCTTAACGATAGGGCTTTTTTTAGGTATTATGTAATACTTTGAAGGGATGTAGGATTACAATTGCTATAAAAATTACGATACTTAATACTTGAGTGGCTCCTTATTCAGGAAAATTATACCTTGAAAAAATCTATAGATACCTGGAAAAAACTGGGATTGTCAGAAGATTTTTTTGTAGAATTTGAGTAGACGCCCTGAGATAATTCTAAAGATAATATTTTGTAATATTTGTATTGATATGTTTCAACATTTAAAATACTCACAAAATATGCTTAATAATAGTATAAACTTCTGTGCTACTGTCTCAAATGAGCTGATAATTACTTTTACATTTTCAAAAAAAAGTCGCTGCCTGAATTCACTTCCTCATTACTGCTTTTAATTTTGTGTTTGAAATTTTGAAATAATTCTCAAGCAATCTTTCAATTTAGTTCTTAAGTTTCTGAAACAAATTTTTCATGCAAATGTTAGTCGCGTTAACAGGGTATTTATTTAATTACAGTTTATAAGCATATAAATTATCAATATAAATATATAATAAAGTCCGGGGCACCTAAAATTCTTGACCCAGCACTATTAGTTTCTCACAAGTAGCGATACGTTTCACTGGTTAGTATATAAGGGCAGAAAGAATCATAAGTCTCAGCGTAATGCGTGCGATTTATAGATATAAGATAGTTTTATATATGCGTATAGGTGTTAATATAGGATTCGTGAACAAACCACACTGTAGCCAGCGAGCGTCGTCAAAGAATACACAAATATATATAAAGATGTGTTTGTAGCCCATGTAGTAGTGTGCGTTCATACACTTCCACCCGTCTTTCTTTTTGCCATGCGCTAGCGTGAAATACAAGATCACGTGACCCCCATTTTTCGTATAGTGGTTTAGAAAGATTGCAAAGCGTTTGTTTCGTTTCTTTCAAAGCACTATACCAATTTTCGTTATTTTGTGTGTGTAAGAGTCTAATATTCTTACGATTTATTCCAATCAGAAATATTAGTCTGCATTTTCATAGTCACTATTCGACTTTTTCTAACCGTACCTCGATTATCCCTAAATTCGTATATTTTATTTTAATTATGAATATGCGATAAAAGAAATATTAATACCAAAAGTCTCTCCGTGTATATATGTCACCGTGACCGACCACAGAGAGGTCATGGAACAATAAGAATTAGTAGGAAAGCTAATGGACATCATTAAAGTACACAATGAAACTTATTAAGACTTCGTAAGCGGAATAATAAACAGAATAATCGGTGATCCAAATTCTAAAAAGAATAACGCAGGGAGAAATTGTCAAACTATTATCCTAAATAAAGGAAAACAAAACTTTCAAACGCGATTAATCAACTTGATCCAAAATTGAAAGCTTATGGGAGAATAAAATTGAGATTTGGAGGTAAAGCAAATAAGAGACTTTATTCGGTATCCACATCCTAAAATATTTTAATTTAATCAATCTTTAATACTCAAGAGAAACGTTCTAATCATGGCGGACCAAAACAAAGATGAGAATGATCCTAACAAAAATAAGGAACGAAAAATCAAACTGTCGAAGTCGATGTTAGAAAACGTCGAGATTAATTGAAAAAAACAAATTTTGGACCAGCTTAGTCCACGTGGACTTTGGATAGACCCCTTTGGCCCCCCTCGTGGACAATCGTCGACTTTTGCCATACCCCTCCCCACCCCCAACTGTCCATGTGGTATATGGGTGACCCCAAATGAATTTAGGTGATATTAAGTGACTTCAGATATTTCAAGTGACTTCAATTGAATTCAAGTGACTTCAAGTGACTTCAAGTGAATTCAAGTGAATCCAAGTGAATTCAAGTGAATTCAATTGAATTCAATTGAATTGAAGTGACTTCAAGTGACTTCAGATGTTTCATCAGATTTCAGATATTTCAGGAGACTTCAGAAGATTACATTACAAGTGTACACCTGACTTCACGAGTTGTCAACCCCTCGATATTATTTTACTTTTTAGTAATTTTTTCTCAGGGGATGGAGGTAGTTTAGCGATATATTACCAATTTTTGTAAAGTGAATAATGATAATTTTATTACCTTTATCGCATTTTTATATTAGTTATTTTTTATATTATACCTGTTTTTTTCTTTCGTCATTGACTTTGACGAGGATTTTGTGCTTTAGAATGTGCCTCAATAAAAAGACTAGTTTTTTGCCACAACAATTAATTCTTATTTCTCCCAAAACGCGTTCTTTGTTACTTTGTTACTTTGTAAAATCTAAATAAAAAAAGCTAATGAATAGTTATGTTCTCAATCATTATAGAAAATGTTTTCGTAAAATTACATTTCTTCATTTAAGAATATAACTGAAGATTGAAATTAAAAATTAATATATTTTATTAGAGAATTCAATAATTTTGTTGAAAATTCGTTTCTGTTGGTATTAGGTGCATAACTAATGAATAGTTATGCAACTAATATTTATTGAAAATGTAAAGCAAATTTTCACATAACAATAACAATAGTAATTATATCGTCTTTATCACTTTTTAAGATTAATTATCTAGTATATGATGCCTTTTTTTCATCCTTGACTTGAAGCGGGATTCTGTTGGTTCAATGCAGTTATTTTTTAGTTTTAATTAAAACATTCTGTTTTCCAAATATTAATTATGACCTTTTTGTTTACAATTCATGTTTTTGGGTTAAAAATTTTAGTTGCAAGTGGAACTACTCTCTGAAAAGTTCATTTTTTGTTAAAGATTCATAACTTTAGTTGGAAATTCGTTTTTTCTTGTTGAAAATTAATTTTTTCAACTGAAAATCTAAATATTTTGTTGAAAATTCAAATTATTTGTTGGAAATTACCTTTTTTTTTTAATTTCATTTTCTCTGGTAATTTGAAATAATTTTACTATTATTACATTGGCTATCTGTTTAAGAAATGTGTTGACATGACAATAAAAATAGTAATTATGTCCTCTTTATCACTTTTTAACATTTGTTATCTAGTATATGATAACTGTTTTTTTTTCATCCTTGACTTTTACCAGGATTGTGTACTTCATAATGTGCCTCAACCAAAATACTAGTTTTTTATCACAAGAACAAATGTTTATATTCCCTGAAACGCGTTCTCCGTACACGGAGAGAAGTAAACCAGAGCGGGTGCATTTTTCACCGTAACCGTTGCTGCGCCGACCACAAGAGTTCTGCAGAAAAATCATGTTGTGCCTGTGCAGCGACTGTTACGGTTGATGACGGGAATGTTACTCCTACACCGTGGCAGTCACTGCGCGCCACCGTAAAAGATTCTGCAGCGACTGTTGCGTCCGTCGCAGTAACAGTTACTGCCAGATTCCCGAGCCGTTGCGGTTACCACCGTAATGGGATTGGACGGTCTGAAGTCTAACGATATCAGCTGATCGTCGTCTCGCGTACTCGAATGTTTTTGTGTCGCTGTCACAAACGTCACAATTTATTATATTTTCGAGTCATTGTTTGTTAGTTTGTGAGTTAAGCGTGTAAGTGGCAGAGCCCAAAATCTGGCTTTTGGCTATCAAATGAGCCTTCAATGAGCCCTTAATTATGGCAAAGGTCTTACGTTTTCTGGGCAAAGTGGTAGTTCCAGGTTTACCCACATAGAAAAAAACGGTGCGCGTAGTAATGCTTGAGGACCGTACCTATCACTGCGAGTGGAGTAACTATAGCTACGCTGCGTGTTACGGTCACGCGCCAGAACGGTTGAAGTTCGCCCGCAATGCTTTATGCGTGCGCAGCAACAGTTTCTGCCTTCCTCCAACTCGCAAGTTCTGCGCGACGGCAGCGGACTTGGCAGTAACGGTCGCAGTTAACTCCTCTCCGTGTATCTAAATACAACTGGAACGGGTTCGGGACGTTTCAGTCTTGCTCCACCTAGGTGGGTGCATTTGCGAATGCCCACACCTAGTTCAGTGGACTTAAAAGCGCTCTCGCCTAGTTCGGGGCATTTAGAAATTCCCACTCCTAGGTTCGTGCGGTTGAAACGCCCATTGGGCGTTTTCGGGTTCGGAGCCTAACATGTATACAATTTTAAAAAAAGAGTTAAGGAACCACCGTAGGGTCCCACTAAGAGCAACTGCCATCTAAAAAATGTCAATTGCCCCCAGTAGAACCGCGGTAAATCACACCTATGGTATCGGTAGAGCAGGGTCCATTCTCAGAAATAAAAACATATCAAAAAAGCTACAATGGCCATATATAATTCTATATTCGTACCGACTGAACTATACGGTAACGAGACATGGATCTATCAAGAAAAGGACAGAAGTAAAATTCACGCCACTCAAAAAATGTGGTACAGGAGAGACACTAGTTGACATATGGGAAAGAAATCAGTTAAGATGGTTCGGTCATCTGGAAAGAATGAAAGATGAACGACTCAACAAACAAGTGTATAAAGGTAAAGTAATGGCAGAATGCCCAGAGGTAGACCACCGAAAGAATGGTTAGAATCTGTGAATGAGACACTAATCCGAAGAGACATAAGAAGCCATAGAAATACGAGAGCTTGCACGAAAAAATGCATGGACGTGAAGGAAGCTAGAGTAGTATGCCAGGACAGAAAAGTGTGGCGACAAATAGTTTGCAAACAGAGTGACAATAGAGTGAATGACGCCTGAAACAAAGACCTTGAGTACTAATGGGCCCAAGTGGGGAACCACACATAACAATTTTGTGAGGCTCTTCACTTGGGGTAATCGCTAGAGAGATTGATCAGCAACCTGGGTCGGAACAGTGTTGCGGAACGAACGTGTCATTTAAACAAATCACGCGAGAATTCTAGATCAGTCTAAAATATCTATACCTCACACCTATTTACCTATCTACCTTATGTCCATATACCTATGGGTATATAGATAGGTATGAAAAATCTATGAGGGCCTATGACAAAGCCACCGAACGCGTCCTCGGGTTGCGGATAGAGGGTCCCCGTACCAAGAGTTTCTGCGGAATATGGTTACAATAATTAATAAGCAGTCGCGGAGAATGGTCTAGGGATGGTCCCGAAGGAATAACCCTCAAGCGAAGGCGTAAGAACCGTACCGAAAGTTGGATGGCACCTGAGTGAGGTGTCTCAAACGGTGACTCCGGGATACCGGGCGACTTCTCAGAATATACAGCCTTATCTTTGCATGCGGGGCTCTACAAGGATGGACGAACTCTTTTCCGCAGCTGCTTGTGGGAACAACAATGACAACACCAAACATAGTTGTAGTAAGTGCGGTTCAAAACAATCGATGGCGCAGGGGCTCCCGACAATGGGTCACTATCTCTCGCACTTCGCAGTACGGGTTAGAGAAATGCGCCAAGGTTAATTTGAAGAAAGGAAAACTTAACGGCATCCCCAAAGATCCTGAACTCGTTGACAGAAGCGCTATACGACACCTTTGCGCTGGAGAGAGCTATACATACCTGGGCGTGCCACAGAGCCGCATTCAGGACGTAACATCTATAAAGGATACTCTCTGATGCAGATACAAACGTCTCATCCGACAGATATGGTCTTCCGAACTGTCGGCGAGGAACAAAGTATCTGCGACGAACATGCTTGCCGTCCCAATAGTACTCTATTCATTTGGAGTATTTCCATGGACGAAGGACGAGCTCAGATCCCTCGATATCGGGTCCCGAAAGGTTATGCACATGAACAGAAGCATGCACCTCAAGTCTTCTGTTCCACAACTTTACATCTCACGCAGTCAAGGTGGTAGTGGAATACTGAATCTTCAATGTCTTCACAATAAGTTTATTCTGGGTACAGCACATATAGTCGCAAATGGACAAGATCCTCTTTATAAAATGGTCAGGAAACACGAAGAAGTAGGCAAAGGGGCGTTTCTGTACAAAGCAGCGGAGGAGGCTGCTGAAACATTCGGCCTTGACTTCAATATCAGGGGTGAGCGAAATGCATCAAATCTTATCCATCTTGAATACTCACTCCTGAAGGCCCGGCTTAAGAAAGTACAGGAGAAAAACTTCCGCGAAGAGCTCCTCGACAAGAGGATGCACGGCATCTTCCACAAAAATGTGGAAGATCAGTCGATGTCGTATGAGCTGACGTTTGCTTTCCTTAGATCACCCAGATTGAAGTCGGGCACGGAGGGCTTCATTTTGGCATGTCAAGATGATGTCATTTCCACTCTAGCATACCGTCATCACATTTTTAACCAAAAGACATTCCCGATGATAGCTGCAGAGCGTGTCATGAACACCCCGAGCATCTAGGACACATACTATCTGGTTGTCCAACTCATGCGGGAACAACCTACATCCAAAGGCAAAATGCGGCACTGAGTGTGTTTTATTAACATCTTTGTCACTCTTACGGCATTAGCCCGAATACCTCTCCGCTAAATGCTCCTAGAGAAATAGAGACAATTGTCGAAAACGAGAAGTGCCGTATATGCTGGAACTTCACATTCTCGACAATTGTTTCTGGTGCTCACTCAAGGCCTGAAATGGTTCTTCTTGACTTCGAGAAACGAACCATGTTTGTTATCGAATTTTCGGCACCAGCGGACAAAAACGTCACAGCGAAGGAGAAAGAAAAGAAAGAAAGATATAAAGACCTTATGAGGGAGTTTCGACGGTTATACTCGGAATATTCTGTTAAGCTAATCGTCCTGATCATCGGCGCTCTTGGAGGTGCCAAGGTTTCGCTTGTTAATAGGCTAAAAAGCATCCATGCGTCTCAACAAGATGCTGAGACACTTGCGGGGAAAATGTATTAAATTCGCGCAGACTGTAACCACCCATCTCACGGTCGTAAGACGTGGTTATAGCTGAGATTTTACCGCGATTTCGCTGGGAGAGGGTGCAATTTTTCAGATAAGCACCCGCTCCCGGCGAAATACTGCGGTTGTCCTTATGACAAACTTTTTACTACACATATATATATATTCGAGAGACCGGCTCTGTGGGCTTTGATATATGATTGTGTAGATGACGTATGCAAAAAAGTAGACAAAAATATTCAACCGTACGGCCTCGAAATGCAGAAACGAGTACTGAATTGCTAAATATCTTCAACCAAAAAAGTACTTTTACCATTCGTTAATAGAGTCACTAATTGTAGAAAATAATATTTTTCCCCGATTTACGGGGAAAAATTGTTTAAGCAAATAAAAGGTTTTTCAAAAAGTACTAAATATCCTGAAGAAAATATATTACTCTCTAAATTTGTTCATTCCCTGCTAAATATTTCGGATTCCGAAATTGCTCCGAATTTACCCGAAATCAATCCGATTCACGATTTTTTTCCGAAATATGTCAGAAATTTGTCTGATTATGTCCGGAGTCTGTCCGGACCATAAACTTCGACTCTGGAAAGAGTCCGATTTGATCCGAAAGCAGTCCGGAATTCAAAATCTGAAATTATTTTCGTTGAACTAAAAATAAAAAATAGTGCGGCCAAATCCGAAATTTATCCGAACGTAAACTTTCACTCCCAAAAGAGTCCGACTGGATCCGAAATTAGTCCGGAACTCAGTACCTGAAATTATTTTTGTTAAAGTAAAACCGGAAAATCGTCTGATTGAATTCGAAATCCGTCCGGTCTAAAACATCAATTCCGAAAAGTCCGATTCTATCCGAAATTAATCCGCAGGTTTAAGTTGTCATTCGGTTAAGTTAAAATGAAAACGGAAAATCGTTCGCTCAAGTCCGAAATTCTTCCGGTCAAAAACATGTACTCCGGAAGCAGTCCGATTCTATCCGAAATTAAACCGCAGGTTCAAGTTGACATTCGGTGAAATTGAAGTGAAAACGGAAAATCGTCTGATTCAATCCGAAATCTGTCCAGTCTAAAACATCAATTCCGAAAATATTCCGAGTCTATCGGAAATTAATCCGCATGTTTTAGTTGTCATTCGGTGAAATTGAAGTGAAAACGGAAAACTGTCCGCTTAAATCCGAAATTCTTCCGGTCTAAAACATCAACTATGAAAATAGTCCGATTCTATCCGAAATTAATCCGCAGGTTTTAGTTCTCATTCAGTGAAATTAAAGTGAAAACGGAAAATCGTCCGCATAAATCCGAAATTCATCCGATCAAAAACATTGGCTCCGGAAGCAGTCCGATTCTATCCAAAATGTATCCGCAGGTTTAAGTTGTAATTTGGTGACATTCAAGTGACAACGGAAAATGCTACTGCATAGTAGGGTGTATCGAAAAAAATTAAATATTTTGCTTTCGTTTGTGGATAGGGCGTCAGAAAAACCACAAAACCGATAATGAAACTTCGAAAACAAACAATAAGAATGAGAATTTCGATAAAGACGTGAATAGTAACACGGAAAATTCTGAGAAAACTAATGAGTTTTTGAACAAGGATGAGGATAATTATATTGTTCCGATAGAAAATGAACCTGTTCATGAAAGTGAATCTACTGTTCTCTTGGAAAGAAGAAGCAGTTCATGGGAATGATGAAAAATTTGATGACGATGTGGAAGAAGGAGCAGTTGATCGGAATGTTGATGGAATTGACGATGATCTGGAAAAAAAGGAGTTTATGGGAATTGACGCTATTATTGTACGTAATATTTCACTATTCAACAACATACTTCGTTCAAAAGTGTTCTAATTTTTTTCCTAAAAGTGCATTAAAAATGTAATCAAAAATGACTTCTCGTAAAACTGTTAACATCCTGTTTTCGCTCATTTATAATTAAATACTCTATAACTGTATCGAATTTCATTTTTTTTAGTTCAGTTTGCTATACCGGATAAGATTAGGGTCTATTGCGTTCCCGAATAACTAGACAAATATCGGGCAAAGACGAATAAGATCTGAATTATTCGCATTTGTCAGATAGGAAAAATTTCGGAATTAACCGGATGAGATCCGGATTAATCGCATCCCTGCAAATCGTACAAATTTCGGACTTAAACAGATTAATCGCATACGCCGAACCGTACAAAACATGGAAATGGCCGAACACGATCGGGCAAAAATCAGACTAATCGCATCCGTCAGACCATACAATACACGGTCATGACTAGACACAATCCGGATTCATCACATCCGACGGACCGTACAAAACGCGGACATGACCGAACACCATCTGGATTGATCGCATCCTTCAGACCGTACAAAACACGGACTCGATCAGACACAATCCAGATTTATCCCATCCGGCAGACCGTACAAAAGACGGACTTGACCAGACACAATTCGGACTAATCGCATCCGCCAGACCGTACACATAACATTGCTAAAAATTTCGGATAAGTTTCGGATTCCGCAATTAAATGATTAAATATGACTCGGGGCACCAAATATTTTCGGCCCGGCACTGGTCGTTTCTCACAAGCGCTAACCCTGTATCTACATGAGCGCTCTGTATCCGTGCACTCTCCGTGTTTCTCGGTTGATCGGAGCTCGGAGTGTAGGCGGTCAACCGTTTTGGTTACTTTGCGCGGAGATCAAATGTCCCTAGGTGGCCACTGCTGGTTCGCAAGATGGCTGTCACTGCGCCAGTTTTCAATTGTTTGAAGGGAAAACGTCACGTTTTTGCAAAATAGTGAATTGTGATTATAACCTATAGTTTTAGTGAGATAAATATGTGTAGAATGGAATGGAACTTTGTGTACCCATAAACTTAATATCTTGGAAATATGATTTTATTTTATTTCAAACTAAAAATTGAATTTTTTATTGTAACCCGCAGTGAAGCCTGGTTCAATTTTGTATGTGTTTTGCAAAAACGCGACATTGTGTTTTGAAAACTGGCGCGGCGACAGGCACCTTGCGAACCAGCAGTGGCCGCCTAGGGACATTTGATCTCCGCGCAAAGTAACCAAAACGTTTGGCCGCCTGCACTCCGAACTCCGATCAGGGTGCTGTCCCATGGCAGCGCAAAACTCGGCGTAACGCGCAAAACGTCAAAGCACTAGCTAGTGACTTCTAGCGACAAAAATATTGTGACGAATGTAGCCGCCTTTATATTTTGACAGAATTTTATTTTGTCGATTTTGCGTTGTGCGCAACGCAAAGCATCAAATATTTCCTCTATGTCCCATGATGGCGCAAAACTTAGCACCGCATTTTCATAGCGAATGAAAAATACACTCCCAGCAGCTCTCAGGGAAAGTACGTGCCGCCATTGGTTATTCCATTGTATTGCTAATATAGATTGCTGTTTTGCGCTCTCATGGGACAGTAGAGAAAATATTTGATGCTTTGCGTCGCGCACAACGCAAAACCGACAAAAGAAAATTCTGTCAAAACGCCGATTATTTGCAAATTTTGTGGAAAGAGTGAGCGCACAGACATTTTCTGTAACTTTGTTTATTATTTTAATAATAGGAATCGACAGTGACGACAATATTGAAATATTGTTGGTTATGTTACAAGTTGGCAGACAATAATGAACAATGAGGACGATGGGAATGCAAAATAACGCAATCATAAAGGTGGCTACATTCGTCAGAACATTTTTGTCGCTAGAAGTCACTAGCTAGTGATTTGACATTTTGCGCGTTACGCCGAGTTTTGCGCTGCCATGAGACGGCACCCTCAACCGAGAAACACGGAGAGTGCACGTACACAGAGCGTCCATGTAGATACAGGGTAAAAATTTTCTTGGTTGGTATATAAGGACCGTTTCGACCGATATCAACCGATATACTCAGCGTGCGATGTTCTGCGTTAGTGAAGTGCGTTATACGTATACCAGTCATCACGTCGGAAAAAATAGGTTTTCATGGAAAAATCGCGGAATGGACTTTTTTTTTTAAATGTCTTCATTTTGGCATGTAATTAAAGACCCTGAGTTTGCGGCAGCCACAAACTGGTGCTTCCCGGGCAATCTTTTTGGAAAGGTCCCAAAATTCACGTTTGCGTGGATTGACGGTTTCCATTGCATTTAAAGGAAAAAGTAGTTATTACTAAAAGAAAACTAGAAAAAATTCCATGTAATTAAATAAAAAAAGAATGTCCTAGCACCAACAGTTACTGAGATATAGCTTGCCCAAAAACCCCGATTTTTTTCGATTTTTCGACAAAAAAAAACTACTTTTGAGATTTTGAGCTGTATCTTTTTCCCTGTTAACTTCAGCTGAAAGTGATGCACAGGTGACTGAAAGTAGACCATATTACCTTTAAAATGAGCCATAGAAAAGTGATCTAAGTCAACTGGTTACAGAGCTGTGACCTCTCAAAGTACCCCTATTTTCGACAGGTTTTTAAGGCTGTTTTCCAGGGTTGCAAATCTCCGACTGTATCTCTTTTCTGAGTGAACCTACGTAAAGGGCACTTGAGGAAGAATCGAAGGAGGAATGTGGTGCGGATGACGTGGATTTTGAGAAACACGGGGGTACTTATGATAAATAACAGTTAATTAATTTATTCATCAATAAATTAATACAAATTGATAGAACCAGAAATGTAAGTAACGAATTAGAATTGATAGGAAAATGTTGTTAAGATTGTACAAATACTATACATAGGAATTGTTGAAAACATGAAAAAATAAGTCACCTTCCATGAATTTTTTAAACAATTTATTGAAAATATTTATTTAATTAACTAATAAACAATATTTATGCGTTTTTAGTACCTATTTATCAGTTTAGGATGACTTGTTTGACTAAGATTAGTCAAATAGCCTACTAGAGCATCAGCGAGACATCAACCTCGAAAATGGGGTACATAAAGAAGGTCATATTTCGCGAACTATTGATAATAGAGGGCTATTTTTTTTAGTTTCACGCAGAATTGAGTCCTCTATAATTTTCTTCTGATAAATTTTGCTGTAAAATGCCCGGAAATTACATTTATTTTGAAAAAAGTGAATTCTTCAATTTTTAAGTAAAAATTAGGGTTTTTCAAAAGAACATATTTCGGAAACTGTTAGGGTTAGAGGGATCTTTTTTTTTAATTCACGCAGAATTTTATTCTCTTTAATTTCTCTCAGAATACTTTTTACCGTAGGCGCACTCAAAAAAAAGCTACAATCGAAAAATTGCAATCTTGTAAAAAATGGGGTACTTTGAGAGGTCACAGCTCTGTAACCAGTGGACTGAGATCACTTTTCTAGGGCTCATTTTAAAGGCAATATGGTCTACTTTCAGTCACCTGTGCATCACTTTTAGCTTAAGTTAACAGGGAAAAAGATACAGCTCAAAATCTCAAAAGTAGTGTTTTTTGTCGAAAAATCGAAAAAAATCGGGGTTTTTGGGCAAGCTATATCTCAGTAACTGTTGGTGCTAGGACATTTTTTTTTAATTACGTGGAATTTTTTCTAGTTTTCTTTTCGTAATAACTACTTTTTCCTTAAAATGCAATGGAAACCGTCAATCCACGCAAACGTGAATTTTGGGACCTTTCCAAAATGATTGCCCGGGAAGTATCAGTTTGCGGCTGCCGCAAACTCAGGGTCTTTAATTACATGCCAAAATGAAGACATTTTTCAAAAAAAAAGTCCATTCCACGATTTTTCCCTCACTTTCGAAGTGATGACTGGATGTTAAGTTAAGCTATAGAAATACGTTTGTGTGCGTCAAATAAATGAAGAATGCATTTCTCGAGTGTAAACTGCTTATATAACCTTGTTATACAACATTTATTCGGTCCGTCAGACCGCATAGAAAAAGAACATGATCGTATACAATCAGGATTGATCGAATCTGTCAGACCGTACAACTTTCGGATTCTATCGGATGATATTCGGATCAATTTCCGTGCTCCTTCGGCCGGACAAATTCCGAATCCGGAATTGGTCCGGAATTTTTAGCAGGGTTGTGTCGTTCATTCCAGAAAATAACTTTTCACCATTCTTACGACTTACCCCTGGCGGACCGGCCGAACGCAAACATTACGCTACAGCGTAATGGTAAAGTAATATGGCATTATAATTAATAAAAGAAACAAAATTAATATGTAAACTGTTGCAATTATAATAAAACGTTAAAATTTACGTTAAATGGTCATGCCGTAATTGCAACAAGTTGCTTTCTCAGCGTTAAAAAATAAAAAAACAAAGTGGCTGTCATTCAAGTCGGGCCCCTGCAGACTGGCAACCCACTTGAAGCCCCGCAAGTGGGTTGCCAGTATGCAGGGGCCCGACTTCAATGACGGTCACTATGTTTTTTTTATTTTTTAACGCTGCAAAAGCAACTTGTTGCAATTACGGTATGACCATTAAACGCAAATTCCAACGTTTTATTATAATTGCAACAGTTTACATATTAATTTTGTTTCTTTTATTAATTATAATGCCATATTACTTTACCATTACGCTGTAGCGTAATGTTTGCGTTCGGCCGATCCGCCAGGGACAGGGGGAAACAATTGTTTAAATAAATAATAATTGTTTAACCAAGTTAGAGTTATTTTTAAAAAAATACTTGGATACCCTCTACTTATACATTATAAATTATTCATGTGGAAAAAATTCCAAAAAATACCGGTTTTAGCGTGAACTTGGTAGAAAACTGCAGTGTAAATGCACAGAAGTTGTGTATTACATAAATATTTACATTATAAATGCAAACATTAACCGATTTTCATGAATTTTTTTTCACATTCTTGTAATTTTATAAATAAAATAATTCTGCTAATTAAACTTCAATTAATCCATAATTTATGTCAGTTTTTCTTATTTCTTAGTTATGAGATCACGGCACCCGCGAAAATACATAGACAGCTAGAACTGAGCATCACTGCTATTGTTCTCACATTTTTTTATTATTAAACAAAATATAAACATTTTATCGGAAAAAGGGCCTTAAGTGCCCTAGGCGCGCTCAAATTTGCGAGGGAAGCGAGCCGCGAGCGATGAGAAGAGTGATTAAATTTTTTATGAATTTTGTATTCAATAAATTCATTTTCGAACAAATTTTGGGTATGTAGTTCTGAATTGCCACCCTTAAATTAGGATCTCGATACTAATTATTGTTAAAAATAAATAATTGTTAAATTGTGCATTACGATTTTGAAAATACAATCCTTTTAATCTGAAGTGAAAAAATAATAACTTAAAAATCAACGATAAAGCATTTCCATGCTATGGGAACAACTTCATGTTGCTTTAAGTAAGTAGCAATAGAGATCCTATAGGGAATCTCTGAGTAAGAAGACAATTTTATAAGATGTCAAGCTGTTGTTTACTAATAAATTATTACATATTGATGTAACAGAAAATTTCACAAGACAAAAAACACGCGAAAAGCGAGCGGAAACATAGGAGATTCAATGTGGACAAAATAAATGAATGCTATATATAATTATATGTGGGTGTCCACATAAAAAGGGCCCTTATGGTCGGTATAAAGTTACGTATAGGGTCACATAGCATTTCTGAAGTTGGAACTTAGAAAAACTGCTTTTCGAGAAAAACACATCTAAAGTTAACGAGTGTCATAAGTACACGTGTCCTACTTTTTCTTCGAGCATGAAATATACCCACTTCCGTTCGCTTTCAGGGCACGAGAACAGTGCCAATAGATTCAATATAGGTCCTAGTATCGTCCCCTATTCAAACCCAAAAACGATAATCTTGACCCTCAGTTAGAAAAACGCGAATATTTACTAAACTAAAACCCACTGTGAAGGCCTTTTTCATGTGGACGCCCAAATATATTGTTGAAATTGTCCCGATATAATATTTCAGTACCAGGTTCTCCAGGGTGGGTGACCACCCTGTATATGATAAGACTGTACAGTATTTTGTACATAACAGTTCTAGATTAGTATAGAACTGTTCCGGAATTATTACAGAACACACGTAACAAAGTTCTACATTTGTTCCAGAATTGTTACAGAACGTGCGTAACAGACTTCTAGAATTGTTTTAGAGTTGTTACAAAACGTGTGTCACAGCTTTCTAGATCTATTAGAGAATGGTTCCAGAGTTAAGGCATGACATAGTTACTCGCTGGTTACTAAACTGTTACCAACCTCCCCAGCTGAAAATTCCTGTACAGGAACCTCGGTGGATCTTGCACATGTTCCTGTACACGAAACTGCACACGAACCTGTACAGGTAATCTTAACGGTTCCTGTGCAGGAATTTGGCGAAGGAAACTGTACATGATCCTGCAAAGGAACCTGTATACAAGCTAACCTTTGAATGTTCCTGTACAGTTTCCTTCACATAGGCAATTGAGATGTGGGTTCATGTACAGGAACATGTTCAGGATCCTGTACGTGAACCTGCATAGGAACTAATCCGCCAGGGTTCGCTGGTGTCTTGGCTCTCTCGATAGTGAGTTGGTTCTTCAAGGGAATAAAAGAAAGTCAAGTTTATAGCTGTAAGCGTCATCAGTTTTCGCAATGGCTTTCTGTAAAGGACCCTATACGTGTTTCTGTACAGGATCCTTCCGAAGGTTCCTTTGACGTCTTTCTGTGAAGGATCCTATGCATTTTCCTGTACAGGTTCATTCAAAGGTTCTTTTATCAGTGCAGGTACATTTGCAGGATCATGTACAGTTTCCTTCGCCAAATTCCTGCACAGGAACCGTCAAGATTACCTGTACAGGTTCGTGTACAGGAACATGTAGAGGATCCTTCGAGGTTCCTGTACAGGAATTTTCAGCTGGGTCTTACAGAACATGTTCTTTTGTGTTCAAAATAGTAACAGATCTGTTCTTAAAACATGTTTTGCAGGTATAGAACCAGTGCCGGATCATGGGGGTGCTTGGTGGTGCTGAAGCACCGGGCCCCACGCTAGTGGGGGCCCCCTTTTCCCCAAGAATATGCTCTTTTTCCTAAAATCCGCCCCCTTGAAGGGGCCCCGTGGTTATTGTAGCTCCAGGCCCCGAAGGGTCTTAATCCGCCCATGTATAGAACGTAGGATTAAAGTATGATTCAAAATATGTAAACGCACTCTTTTAACAAATAAATTGTTAAGAAACATTTTTTTGTTTATTGTATAATGATAAGGTATCTTCAGCTAATGTGGATTTACCAAATGTAGTAAATTGAAGGAAACTTTGCACATTTACAAGAAGCTGGAAAATCGAATTGGAAAAATAGTCACTTTTTCGTAATATTTGTTTCTTTCAAAAAAAAAAAATTGAAAGTCTTAGAAAATCGAACCCGGCAATTGTTTTCGACATTTTTATTAATCTCCACAAATAACGAGTCAAGTAAGTGCCTAAATAATATAAAAAGACTCTTTATAAACTTGCAGGTTCCGGTATCTTCATATCACCGGCAAGTGCCCTTGAACGATCAGGATCAGTTGGCCTCTGCCTAATTATCTGGATTGTCTGCGGCTTCTTATCTCTCCTCGGAGCCCTAGCATTCGCTGAGCTAAGTGCAGTGGTTCCTCGTTCCGGAGCAGAATATGCATATTTTATGGATGCCTTCGGACCACTACATTGCTACTTCGGCCAATTACCTTCCTTCATCTGTTCCTGGGTATACGTCATAGTCCTGCGTCCTGCAGAAGTAGCAGTAGTGATCCTCACTTTTGCAGAATACACTGTTCAGCCATTTTCCAGTTACATACCCGACCTCTCACATGAGTCTAGACAGCGACTAAAGAAACTGATTGGAATCGTGGGTCTCGGATTATTAACCTACATAAACCTAAGCAGCGTCAAACTATATGTAAAGGTCCAAAACATATGTACCATCTGCAAAGTGGCAGCTTGCATCCTGGTGATAGGCGGAGGAATTTACTGGTTAGCTAGTGGACATACAGAATTACTCCAAGACCCCTTTAAGGGTACAACATCCTCTCCTGGCAGCATAGCCTTGGCCTTCTACAGTGGCCTTTGGGCATACGACGGCTGGACTTCAGCCACAGTTGTTACCGAAGAAGTGAAGAAACCAGAAGTTAACATCCTGAGAAGCATCTTGATTGCCGTGCCAACTATCACATTACTCTATGTCGCCATGAATCTCATGTACATGTCGGTTCTATCCGTACCGGAAATGACCTCATCTGATGCAGTGGCTCTCACCTGGGCCAATAAAGCATTGCCAACCTGGCTGGGAATTGCCATCCCTCTGGGTGTCGCTTTCTCTACCTTTGGATGTGGACTTGGTCTTCAATTCGGAGTCTCCCGATTGTGTTATGTAGCCGGTAGAGAAGGACACGTACCAAGGTTTTTCAGCTTCGTTCACTACAGCAAGATGACTCCAGCAGCTGCAGTTGCCCTACAAGGATTTCTTGCTCTACTCTGCATCCTGGCGGGAAACATTATCGAGCTGATCGAATTCGCCAGTTTTCTTACTTGGGTCTTCTATGGTCTGGCTATGGTTGCACTCATCATTATGAGAAAGACGAAACCTGATTTCCATAGACCATATGCAGTTCCAATCGTCATTCCTTGGTTGGTTCTGCTCATCTCGCTCTTTTTAGTCATTGCTCCCATTATCAAAGATCCATCACCCAAGTATCTCTTCGCTGTGATATTCATCCTCTTCGGAGTTGGTGTCTATCATATTTTTGTCTACAAAAAAAGAAGAAGTGCCTTTTCAGGTGCGTAAGAGTTATTCAAAAATTGCATCAATGATATAATTATTGGAAAGATGTTGAAAACATGATTTCTTTGATTTTAGCAAAACTCTCGAGCCTGGTCCAAATCCTATGTTTAGTAGTGCCACCTGAAAACGATGAACCAGGTCGAGAAAAAGAAGATCAACCAAGCCAAGAAAAAGAAAATTCAGAAATTTTGGGAAAAAAATACCAACCAAATCAAGACAGGAAAGATCTACCTGTCCAAGAGAAAAATTACCCAAAAAGATAACTAAATTATTGTTTGTATATAAGGTTGGAAGATTTGAACGTGTGATTGCACACTCTACCAATAAGGGAACCGATTCGTAAATTAGTAATCCAAACTTTTTAAGAAACTTTAAGATATTCTCGAACGCATGTACATAATTTTATAATACAGTAAGTAACGATATTTTCAGGACTAGTATAGAAAGTCCAAAGACTTTTTTAATAATTTAATTTCTTAGTATGAAAAGAAATTCACAAATACCATTCTCCTACATTGTTCGGTTTCCCAGTCTATTTTTTAAATTAAAAGACTCTTGATATATTATTGAAATTTTTACAGGGTGGAAATAGAACACTGTATAAGAATAAAAGATAGTCTTCCGAGTTCTGTATAAAGAGTTTATTTAATAACTTCAATCATAAAACAAGTTTCAGTAGATAGATTATTACTATTTACATTTGCCACTTACAATAAATGTAGCCCTGTAAAAAAGTTCTTGAACTGCGTAGAAGATCTATTGGCACAATGACATCGAACCCTCGTACGCTTATCATGATAGATAAAGTGCTCGTTCATATTCATAACAGAGGACTAAAACTATAAATATATTTTCGTATATATATATATATATATATATATAAACTTATACAAGAACATTATTTTTTTACACAATATCACTTTTTTTCTGCTACCTCGAGAACAAATTGTTGCAATTAAGAGTCAATCAAAGCAGATCAAATATAATGTAATTAAAAATATAATATGCCAGGTTTTTATTTAGCTAACTATAACAGCTAACATTATTTACAGAAAAATTCGAAAAACTAAGATTTAAAACCTGGTTCTTCAATAAACAGTTTTCGAATACACTTGTAAATATCTACACGCCACCACTTGGTGAATTTTTCACAAAATTTTACCAACAAAGATAAATTTTTGTTTTAATAATATTTTAGATGATAACCCAAACGCTTGATTGGTTACATAGTAAAAAGGCACTTTCGTAGGGCAGTACACTTATAAAAAAATACTGCAGAATTTACAGACCCTGTTAATTTAAAAATGTGGTTCTGTTCCTGTTTAAATCCTAGCATGTATTTATCAGTCTTTTCCATTTCCTTTATATCTAAATTTTCAAGTGCTTGATTGCAATTTTCAACCAAAGAACCCTTGGATATAATGAGATTACTTTATTTAATTTTAATCAAATAATCCTAGATGCCTAATCCGGATGAAAATTAGTCTTAGTAAACAAAAAAATCTTGGTCACAGTAAATAATATCCTCCTTTTAATCACACATCTCAACTAGCATCTCCCTCCCTTTTTTTATTGGAAGATTGATCTAGGCCAAGCTTATCTACGAATTATAACAATTAATTCATCTCTGTACCGTGTCAACGACTTCCATCATCAATTATTTCATAATCGTTCTCCTGAGTCACTGTACCACTTTGTCGCCCTTTTGCAGGCACTACAATGTATAATGACCGGAAAAAATATATTCTAGTTACGACATTATACAATATTAACAGCTCCTAATAAATATCATTAACTTGTTAAAAAACGAGAGTGATGAAAAAGTAAAATCGAAACATCGTTATATGTATTGTCTTCCAAATAAATATCCGAATTTAAGGAATGATCCACAAACCTTCTTTGTTTCAAACAATATTATTTTGTCGATTTATACTCTCATTCAGACTCTCTTTTGTAGCATCTTGTAAATTTAACAATATCTGCTGCTCAAGGCTGGATTTCATCTAGACTTTAATTATCGACATCTGGATAACTAGAAAGGAAGACAATCAATTCCGTGCAATTACTATTAGGTGGGTTCTCCGCACTTTGAACACAATTTTGTTTCACTGGAAAGCAAATATTTTGTAATGATTCCAAATTGTATTATTTTATTATCTATTAACAATTAGTTATTACATGATTTGATTAAGCACATAAGGAAAAAGAGATTACTGAACAAATATTTTTTCTCTTGTTTACTTACTTCATTATTTGGTGAAGCTGTTTCCGTAGTTCATTACCGTGATTTGATTCTTCTACGAGAGCAGCTTCTCTCTCTCTCAGCTGCTGTCTCAGATGGTATATTGTATCTTCCAGAGCTTCGAAAATTGCCTTTGAGATATAATTTAACTCTTAATTATTTAAAAGAATGAAAAAATATATATGATTCTTCAGAAAAATTTAAACTGCAAAACAAAATAATTTGGATTCGCAGACAAACTTCTCTTGATATTTTTTTTCGGAGTATTTCTCGACCGTATTAAAAAAATAAATTAAATAACAAAATAATATAATTTTTTTATTAAAATAAGGTTTCACGAGAATCCTTGTTTATTTAGCTATACGGACGTATACTGAATAAATCAATAAAATAGATAGATGGTACAAAAAATATGTACAAAATAATATTTAATGACAAAAACTACAGAATTTTAGCATTTCATCAGTATCAAAAGCGATTGCAATTCAATAAGTATTATGGGCACGGAAAAACCAGGACTGCGGAAGAAATATTTAAATATACTTTTAAAGTTGCAACATTCTTATAAATGGTATCATTTACAATGGCAAAGATGATTTTTCATCTAAAATTTGAAATAGACAAAAATTATTTAATTTAAAAGAAAGAGTACGCATTCAATGAATGGCTTCTATAAGCAACAAAAATAATATATGCAAGTAGCAAAGCGAGTGTGAGGATAAATGGACAACATAGTGACTAGTTCGATATTATGCAAGGCGTTAGGCAAAGATGCGTCATGTCCTCTTGGATATTTATTATATTCATGGAAAAGAGCCTACAGTCCGGGAGGCAGCGACAGAAATTTCCGGGTCATTTTCGCTAACTTCATTTTTTTTTGTGAGTTATGCACGTAAGATGTTATGGACGTCTTCCATTGCACTCTTACAACAGGGAATTGCAGGATGGTTGCAATTCCCGCAGAAAATTTGTAAAAAAAATTGATAGCCGCTTGCATGAAACTTGATATACTTATTAATTTGAACGTAAAAAGTTGAACAAATATCGTGTTCAATCTTAATTCCACAACAAACTACGTCTTCCATCCACATAAATAGGCGCAAAAAAAATAAAAAAAGAATTCATAGCCATTAAGGTGAAACTAAGTGTGATGCTTATTTTTATAGTATGGAAGATAAAAATGATATTCTTCCACCTGTAAAATACAACAAAGGCCGTCTTCCAAGCCGATAAAGATGCAATCGATATCTGACGCGAGCGACCGAGCGAGCGCCACGGCTACAACGCTGCATATTTACATGTTTGAAAGATGATCATTGATGTTCTAAATTGTTAAAAGACCAGCACAATTTTAATATTTATATTGTAAATTATTTATTCAATTCATTTTAAGTTTGGATAATAACTGTACAACTAATTTAAACGTGAAAATCGAAACTTAAGTAAATCGAAGAAATGAGATCAAATTTAATAATTTTAAAGTTGAATAAAAAACTGTAGAATAAAATTAATTTTTTACTATGTATTTAAAAGGTGATTTTGATTGTGAGGTATTTACCATTCTAATAATAAAGGTGAGTAAATTGTAAATGTTTAGTCTCATTTTTTACGATTGCAAGAAAATCTACCCGTCCTATCTAAAAATGATTAATTACAAATTTTTAGATCCTTTTTGGGTGAACAACTTTCGTCTATTAATTTTTTTTCGAAACTTGTGACATTTTTCGACAAAAATTTATTATTCATTTTTTATTTTATTTTTGACGGTTAAAACAAAAACTATGCTCTTGATCAAAAAATGATTAATAACAAATTTGTAACTCTCTTTTGGGCCAACAACTTTTGTCCGATTGTTTTTTGGCTGGTGCCGTTTGTTCAAAACAATTTTTTTTCATTATTTTCAATATTGTTTTCGACGAATAAAACAAAAACTGCGCATCCTATCAAAGAGTGATTCATAACAAAGTAGATCTTTTTTGCGTGCACAATTTTTGTTGATTTGTCTTTTGTCGTATCTTGCATAGTTTGACCGCAAAATTGAATTTTTTATTTTCTATTATTTTCTTTTTATCGTGAAAAGTCATAAGAATAAATTGTTCGTATTTTTGTATACATACTACGAAAAGCCGTACATAGCATTCTTAAATCTTCAAAAAAGTAGTCTTAAAAATTTTGAAAATGCTCTTACTTTTTGAATTTTCATCCAAAATGGCTGGCTATCGAACTTGGCCTTCAATTTAGAATACTAAAAGAGTATACCAAAAGCCAATGCAATCTGTCAATTTTTTCGAAAGTTATCGTGCCAGAAGACGACACACGTAAGCCAGACAGAAACATTCGCGAAACCCTGTTTTACGGGTTCAGAAGGTCTCAAAACACAAAAAATTGACAAAAATGGGGAGGGGGAGTCAAATTTTACACAAATCTAATACCTCCTCTGATGAGAATGTAAAAACGAATTTTCAACCAAGTAGTTAAATTTTGAACATAAAAAAATACATTTTTAACCAAAAAGTAACATTTTCAACAAAAAAAGATGAATTTTCCAGTATGAAAATTAATTTTCTACCAAAAACACGAATTTTTTACAAAATTGTTGCATTATAAGGCCAAAAAGACGAATTGTCTACATAATGGTTGAATTTTCAACTCAAATAATATTATTCCATAGTTTTTTTAAAAAAGGATTTTATCGTATTTCATCGATTTACTTAAGTTTCGATTTTCAAGTATAAATTTGTCGTACAGTTACCATCCAAACTTAAAATAAATTAAATTATTAATTTGCAATATAAATATTAAAATTGTGCTGGTGTTTAACAATATATAACATCAAAGATCATCTTTCAAACAGGTAAAGATGCAGCGTTGTAGCGGTGGCACTCGCTCGCGCCGCATACCGAGTGCATCTTTATCGGCTTGGAAGACGCCCTTTGTTGCATTTTACAGGTGGAAGACTGTCATTTTTATCTTCCATACTATAAAAATAAGCATCACACTTGGTTTCGCCTTAGCAGCTATGAATTTTTTTCTTTTCTTTTTCGCATATTTATGTGGGTGGAAGACGTAGTTTGTTGTGGAATTTAGATGGGAAAAGATTTTATTTTTATTTTTTTATGTTCAAGTTAAAGAGTGTACCAAGTTTCATGCAAGTGGCTATGAATTTTTTAAATTAATTTTCTGAAGAAATCGCAAATCTCCTGTTACCCTCTGTTGATATCTAACAGTAACTGTTAGACATCATTCGAATATCTCATACTCAAAAAATAAAGCTGCCGAAAATGGTGCAGTGAAATATGTCGCTGCCTCCCGGACTACTGAGAATGACCCTCTGAGACGAAGTGGGTGCGGATAGAATGCTTGCGCAGAGAATGTTGATCAGATTGAATACTAGAATGAAGAATATGGGTTTTAAAATTAACGTGAATAAAACAAAAATTATGGTATTTGAACGAAAGGGTGAAGAAACAATATGCAGCATTGTCTTAGACGATGACAGGATAGAACAAGTTGATATAAGTCCGTGTATCTTGGTAGTTTCTTTACTGCTGAGGAAAAGATCGATGGAGAGATAGCCAGGTGCACAGTGGGATAAATTCCGGAAGAAACTGGCCAAACACCCAAAACAAGATGTCTTTTCAATACCATTCTTTGAATGCATTTCCTTAGAGGACCACTGGGACCATCGAATTACGGAAACTAAACGAAAAATGTATCGAAAGCTTGCCTAAGCTATCACTTCGAATGTAGCAGTCAAGTGCGTAGCATGTTGCGCGAAAAAGCTGCTGCAAAAACGTTCAACTGCGAAAGTGCGTTAAACAGTTTAAAAAAATCCTTTTTGCTTCCTCATAGAGGAAGTTTTGTAATGGAAACATTTTCCCAAATTTTTTAATACATTACATTAAACGTTCCTCAATTTAAAAATGTCTAATACAATGTTCTAAGCATTTTTCCGGCGGTGTGTGTGTGTGTTTGTGTGTGTGTGTGTCACACTTTTTTGTGAACACGATAACTAGAAAACGGTTGCAGATTAATTGATGAAATTGGTAGGGCTTATTTTTCTCACTAATATCTTGAAACTGACCGAGGGATTTCTAAAAATATTTATTGCATTTTTGTTAGCACTCAATAATACTTTAAGAATCGGTTTATTATAGTAAAACTTTTATCTTTAGCATAATTCAAAGTTGATGCAAGAATATAAAAGATTCCCTGGTTCGAGAAGAATAGACTGACCTATAATATTAATACATTTTATTAAAGAGTAGAGCAGTTATGGTAATTTATATATTTTTAAAATCGTTCCTACAGTTTAAAGTGGGTTCCGAACCACCAAGAGCAACAGCCTTAAGTACTTAGAGAACCTTTTTCTCTAGAGGTACCGGTCCCACGTCTCTCCGGAGATGAACAACCTTGCTAGGCAAGTGTTCACCGCATGGGCCACCGAGGCTCTTCCAGAGTGCGAGGCGGGAATCGAACCCGCAAGCCAACGGAGTGGGTCCAAAGCCTACGCCTTAACCCCCACGACCATTGTCCCACTCTAAAGAACCATATTTATGGATGGACATAAAAAGGATCCACCGTGTTCTACTATAAAACTTGTTCGTTCTTGCTTAATAGACATATATTGTTTGAGTAAATCAAGATTTTCCTGCCTCCAGCAGCTTCTCTGTCTTCAGATTAATTTTTTATCAAATTTTTCAAAAAATTGAGGATTTGCCGCATTTGTACGTATTTTATAATGCATTGACAAATTTTCGATTTTATTTGTATTTCAGACTCAGGTAACAAACATGATAATACGAGGAAGGATCTTTTTCACTTATTAAAAGGTCAGTTTGGCGATAGAACGAGTAAAATATATACTACTGTACAAACAAAATGAGTCGTAATTTGTAATATAATTTTTATTTTACCGAAAACAAAACGGTTATACGCACTAATGTGAAAAAAATGGACATGAGATAGCACGAAGTTTATCGCGGACAAGGGAAATTTCTGGATAAATTCAAGGACTGGTTAGATAAGTTTGTCCGCCAATTTGTTTCTGGAAAAATAAATCTAAGAATCGTAATCAGCGACTTAAAACCCCTTTATATAATATGCATATTGAATGCGCCATTTTTTTTTTTTTTTTTTTTTTTTGTTGAAAAATGGATTTCTGATTCGGAATCAGCGTACTCAAAAAATGTAATCTCTCAGTTTTCGTGAAGATATAATCAAATCTTCATGTTTTGGCCAGTTTATTTGGATTTTATCGTCATTTTGAATGTCTTAACTTTCGACGTTAAATTTGAAATCAGCGGCCCCAAAAATCCCCTTATACCAAGTCTCAGATAAATATCTAAAAATTCAACAATTTTGGCAGCAATATGAGATCCGCTATTATGAATTTGTAACTTTTGACATTCCAATTCGAAATCAGAGACCCTAAAAACCCCCTTATAGCAAGATTAAGACAAATTTGTAAAAGTTTAACCATTTGGCCGCCATATTGGATCCGCTATTTTGAATTTGTACGTTTTGAAATCAGATTCGAAATTAGCGACCTCAAAAACCTCCTCTTACCAAGTTTTATACAAGTGAGACGAAAAATGCAATTTTTGCCACTTTTATTGGATTCTGGCCCACTGTGAGGCATGGAAACGAGAGTAGGGTGGTTATTGGCAGTGTAAGAATAATCACTAGAAGTAAAAATATAACAAATAAAGCTAAAATAGCAATATATAACTCTATACTTGAAGCTACTGTGCTGTACGATAGCGAGACCTGGACCTACCGAGAAAAGGATAAAAGTAAAATTAACTAACGAAAATCCTGCGCAATGTCTGCAGTAAAACGCTAACGGACAAAGCCAGTGATGAGAGTATTCTTGAAGAATGTGGTGTAGAACAAACACTGTTTGAAAACAATGAAAGAAATTTGTTCAGATGGTTTGGCGATGTTGAGAGAATGAAAGACAAACGACTGGCGGAATAAATTTATTCCGCTAAAGTAAATGGTAGCGTACCCAGAAGCAGACCGAGGAAAGAATGGTGAGAATGTGTGAATGAGACCCAAAGACAAAAATATATAAAAAGCTATAGAGGCACAACGTGAAGAAAGCTAAAGAGGTATGCCCGGACAGGAAAGTGTGGCGTCAAATAGATTATAAGAAATGCATTATAAAGAGTTTTAGTCGAGTGCGAGTCGCCTGAGACGAAAGACCTTGGATACTAATGGGCCCGCGCAGGGAGCTTTGCATGGTAAAGCTTTACGACTTGAGTCGGAGCAGTGTTGTGGAACAGCATGTTGGCTATGTTGGCTGTAGCATTGCTACTGACAAAGTTTCCCATGTCAGACAGGCAGAGAACGGAGAGGAAAGGGACAAAAGAAGAACCAAAAACCTTTAATTTCGTGGAGAAGTTACGAAAACTATATACACATTGGTCGCTTCCCGAGGATCGTCTGGGTGCCCCTGGTGCCACCGTTGGGGGTAACAGCATGCAAGCCAGTGGTGGTGAGCTACGTGATGGACAAGTAGATCTCACCGGGATACCCGAAAGGCCTACTGTCCAGCCAGAAAATTGGCAAAAAGTGATCACTTTCGGGCAAAGGCACGGGGAGGACCCGTCCCAGGCGAACAACATAGTCTCTTCGTGGCTCTTCATCCCGAGCTGGCCCATAGAGTGACTGAATTGAGTGCTGATCAATTAATATTCATCAGGCGGCGCCAGCTTATATCCGATGTCTAATAAGTGACATCGAAAAACAGGTGCAACAACAACTAACAACATCTGTAGCGTACTCCGCAAATGCGGTGGAATAGGGGGGTTCATTTACCCGTGACACGAGACGCTACGGACGAGCGGAGGCCAGATCTGCCCCTGCTCCTGCTAAACTCATTGAAGGGTTCGATGAGGATAGCCTGCGTTTCGTGGTGCGCTTCACTGATGCCACTCTAGAGCTCGCAGATCAAGAACCATTTATGAGAAACGGTCTGCCGAAATTTAGATGCAACAAGGACCTTCTCCGGTTAGTTCGGGGCTTGAACACCGAGATACTGCTTCTATACCTGCAGCAGGATATGAGCTTGCTGCAGGTGTAGACTCATGCATATTGCGCTGCGGTCGCGTGTGCCAGGATGATGAGCATAATACTCAGAGGCCAGGCTACTAACAACTATGCCCCAAGGAAGATGTCAGACTCTCCATGGAAGATTCGACTTCAAGGCGAGATTAGTAAAATAAGAACAAAACTGGGACGCTTGTACCAATTTCGAAAGGGCAATCGTTCTCAGAGACTGACTCGCCACATGAAGGAGATCCTTTGCCCACATAACATCAGTTCAAGAACATCTACGAACCTGGACGAAGTGATTGACTATCTAAAACAGGGGCTCATGGTCCTGTCAGCGCGACTGCGACGATTTAAGAGAGCTATTGCGAGAAGCAATGACCATAGGACTTTTTTGGCAGACAAAAAACGTTTTTATCGCGGACTTGCAGATGGCAAAAACAAGACTCAAAATTATTGTGGACCGCCTAGGGCCGAAGAAATAGTCAGATATTGGTCGAGCATCTGGGGTAATCATAGGTCAACTCAACTGGACACGACGTGGCTCCGTCTAGAAAAGGACAGAGTTTCACGGTTGCCTGGGATGAATAGTCTATCCATCTGAACCTCCGATGTGACTCGTATCCTGAAGAGGGCTAAGAACTGGAAAGCGCCTGCTGTGGATGGGGTTCACAGCTTCTGGTACAAATACCGAGAGGATTTGTACCCCGCACTTGTTGGGGCCCTCCGAAAAATCTTGGAGAACCCAGAACACTTGCCCTCTTTGATGAGGGAGGGCGTAACGTATATGATACCTAAAAAGGCTGATTGTCCTAGTGATTACCGACCAATCACCTGCCTCTCGACCCTCTATAAGTGTCTCACGGCTATTATTTCTAACTTCGTTTATAAATATTGTGAGGAGAACAACGTCCTCTCCAAAGAACAAAAAGGTTGCTGTCGAGGCTCCTGTGGTTGCAAGGACCAAGTCACGATTGACAGTGTGGTTGTGTTGCATGCGAAACACCACCAACGCAATTTACATATGTCCCACATTTACTACCAGCAGGCGTTTCCCTCAATACCCCACAATGATTCAATTGAGGTCCTTAAGACAAATAAGATCTGTCCGCGCGTCATCCAATTTCTGGATCACGCTATGCACACGCGGTGCACAAGTATAAGATGTTTTAGTCGTGGGTTGATGAGGGATACCCGGTCCTTGTCCATTAAACGAGAAATCTTCCAAGGTGATTCATTCAACGCAATATGATTTTGTTTAGCAATGATCCTACTAAGTAAGACACTCAACAACATGTCCTATGGGTTCAAAATTGAGGTCGAAGTGGCTGAGTCACAATTCACTCACCTCTTGTACATGGACGACATAAAGTTTTATGCAAAATCAGTGCGAACAACATCACAAAGACGATTAACACCTATGCCATTCCTCTCATAACATACTCCTTTGGTTTGGTCACGTGGTCCATGACTGACCTCGAGAGGCTTAACAGACTAATCCGCGTGAAAATGTCTGAGCACCGAATGCACCATGAAAGGACAGATGTAGAGAGAATAGTTCTACCACGCAAACATGGAGGCAGAGGGATTTTGGACTTTCGTCGATTGTGTGACTCTCAGGTTACGCAATTGCACGAATATTTTCAAAACAGGACTAACATCTCACTCCATGACCACATCCGTAGAGTTAACCTGTGTACCCCCTTAAAACTTGCAGCTGTTGATTTTAGGAACGAGGTTAACAGCTGCACAAGCAACACCCCCAAACATTAGATCTTCCTTGCGTGGATAGTGAAGCTTCAAACTTTTGGTTAAGGCGGCAACACTCTTTCCGAAGACGAAAAGATTTGTCACTGCCATCCAGGGCAGGGTAATCAAGATGAGAAATTACCAAAAACACATCCATGTATGGCGGCAGTTATTGACAGATGCCGCCTTTGTAGAGATCCCAATGAGAACATCGAGCACATCATGGATGGCTGTACGATGCTTGCTTCGAAAAAATGCACGCACCGACATAATGATGTTGCTGGGATCATTCGCCAACAAATTTCCCGTAACACTGGTTTACTAGAGAGATTTGAGCCTCACTACACACATAGCCCATTTAAATTACTAAAGAATGAACACAACCTCCTTTACTGGGACATGACTACTCTGACTGAGCACCTAGTCAGACACAATCGTCCAGATGTCCTCTGGTTAGCTAAACGTGCTCATCACATGAGAATAAAAGATATAAGCGTTCCCCTTAACAATAACATTAGGCTCCGATATACTCAGAAGATGAACAACCACCCTGTCGGGATCTCCTCCCCTGGAAACGTTCATGCGAAGTGCGTACATATCTTGGAAGAGCTGGGAGCTCGAAATTCGCTACATCTAATTCAGAAGGCCTTTAGAAGGCCTTCTGTGACCATCCTGCGTACACGGCAGATGACTGATAATCACATTTTTAACTTTTTTTGCACATGTGTATGTCCGTGTGCGTGTGTGAAGTTGTGTTTGTTTCTCGCCGTTTAATGTAAATAAAATTAATATTTTGAACCTTTGGTCTCAGTCGTTGGCATTGGAACTAGCTTTTGTAAGAAGTATGGATCCCTATAAATGGGCTCTCCAGTATGAATGTTGGATCCCTATAGGGCTCTCCAGGATGAATGTTTGGATCCTTATAAACGGGCTCTCCAGGATGAATGTGAGAAGCCTATAAACGGGCTCTCCAGCATGAATGTGGGATCCCTATAGGGTTCTCCATTACGATTGTCGGATCCCTATAAACGGGCTCTGCAGTGTATATCCTCGCGAAGTATGACGAATGCGCAAGCAGAATATAGAGTTCCGAAACAAGGACTGACACCAACGAACCCACTAATCACTTGACGCATTTTACGAATGTGTTTAGTAGCAAAGTGCCAGGTCATGAATAACTGTGGGTAGAAGGTGGCCCAACAGAATAATATAATAAATAATAAAGATGGTAGCTCTAAGAAAGCATGCAGAAGCGATTCTTGTCATCTCCAATACTCGCGGCCTCTGTGTAAGGATAGCAGCGGTAAAAGAGGAACTCCATACTACACCATGCTCCTAATTTTGTACCTACATCATCGCAAAACATCTCAAACATCGTATTCAATTAACTATGATGAAAACCCGGATTCACTCCCCAATGCAACGAATTATGCGGTTACGTCACCAGTATCGCGCAATCGGCCATTTAGAAGTCGTTTTTTTTTGCGTTTAGAGATTTTAAAAAATGACCTTATTTAGATGAGAAATACTTTTTTGATATTCAAAATACGACAATACTATATGTATAGTATTTGTTCGCGTCCTTGAGACGCATCGATTGACCTATTGCTGAACTTTTTATGACCCACCAATACCGACTTATGAAGTGTCAAAGAATATGTGAATTCTGTTTATATAAGGAAAACTTTGCTCACATAAGGAATACTACAGTACTGTATCTGACATGTTTGCTCACATCTACGAGACACGTCGAATGACCTATTGACGAACATTCTATGATCTCTTATGATCTAGCAATACCGATTTATAAATTTCAATTAAATTTAATTTCAATTTAACACATTAATTTAATACATCAATATTGACATTTTGGTAGGCTCTCTGATTTTCTGAAAATAAGATTTTCGGTAAGACAGAAACATAAGCTTGAAAAATATTGAAAGTATCCACTTTTTCTTTTGTTAAGGGAAAACCTCCTTCTATGAGGAAGCAAATTCATTTGATACCTATGAGGAAGCACAATGCACAATGGGAGGTTTGTATTTCTATATGTTTTCGCAATAAAATAAAGTTTCTCGATAATCCTGGTTTATTTAGCCCTAGGGACGTATGCTAAATAAATCAAATCGATCAATCAAATGGATAAATGTTACAGAAAATGTGGACGAAATAAAATTTGATGACAAAAACTACAGAGATTAAGCATTTTATCAGTATCAAAAGCATCAAAAGTATCAATTCAGTAGATATTATGGGCACGGAAATAATATAACATCGGAAAAAATATTTAACTATACTTTTAGAAGTTGCCATATTATTATTGATGGTATCGTTTAAAATAGAAAATATTATTTTTCATACAAAAATTTAGAATAGACAAATATTATTTATATAAAAATTTTATTTTTAATAGAATTTCTTTCTCATTCATTTTTTTAGGGTTTCGTAGCCCCGGGGAAGTGCTGAAAAGAGAATTGGGGGAGGGGAAGTAATGGAAGTGCGGGGAAGTGGGGAGGGGTATTATAAGAGAGGGAAGTAGGCGAATGGAGGGGGAGTAACGGAGGGAAATTATGAGAGAAACCTAGGAAATTTGTGTGACGATTTCTGGGACATTCGCCTTAAAATCTTTATGAATTATTTTTTATGCTTTTAAATATTTTAGATTTTCATCAAGTTTTTGATAGAATTAAATGAAGAGAACATTTCGATGGGTTCTACGAATATTAGGCTATTGTTCCGTTACCGTTAAGAAAGCGACTATCGTTCCATTACGAATAAGAATTAGTCTATCTTTTCACTACGGATAAGAACTAGTCTAAATTCATTTAGCTAAGTTTTCAGGAGAAAGAAATGAAATTTTGTATTCGTAAATCAAATCAGGAACTGAAAATAAGTAAACAAATTTTGAAAGTAATAATATTTATACCATGATTTCAATTAATTATTAAAAATAAATCTCTTCTCGGTCGTAGCAATGACAAAAAATGTGTAGTTTTCTGTTCGTCAGTCTGTCTTGTTCGTCATTTTTGTAATATTTTCAGGAATAAATTAATTAAAAATTAAAGATATTGTTTTGAAGATGCTCACAAATAGAAATATTAATTCATTATCTTGTTGATTACAGTTTTCTGTCTTTTGTCAAACTTGTCTAGATAAAATTCCAAGTTATGTCATTATGGAAAATGGATTTTAGGAACTTTTAGGTATATATGTATGAATTAGAAAATAATACAATATTTTCACAATAAATTGTGATAAAGTGAATTAAATAAAAATATTTATTTGCAATTATCGTCAGCACGCCAGGGTTCGGACATAACCTCAAAAAACCTCATAAAAAAACTTGTTTTGGGTCTGAAGATCAGACCATGTTCACTATATGTTTTTGGGGTCGCTGAATCCGAAACCGAGGTCTAAAAAAACCCCAGCACGTCAGGGTTCTGACATAACCTCAAAAAACCTCATGAAAAATCTTTTTTCGGGTCTGGAGATCTAACTATGCTTACTATATGTTTTTGGGGTCGCTGAATCCGAATCCGAGGCCCAAAAAACCCCAGCACGTCAGGGTTCTGATATAACCTCAAAAACCCAATAAAAATCTTTTTTCTTGTCTGAAGGTCAGACTAAGTTAATTATATTCTTTTGGGGTCGCTGAATCCGAATCCGATGTTCAAAAACCCTAGTACGTCAGAGTTCTGACATAACCTCAAAAAACCTCATAAAAATCTTTGTTTGGGTCTGGAGGTCAAACTATGCTTACTATATGTTTTTGGGGCCGCTGAATCTGAATATAAGGTCCAAAAAAAACCCAGTACGTCAGGTTTCTGACATAACCTCCAAAAACCTTATAAAAAATCTTTTTTTGGGTCTGGAGAACAGACCATGTTTTCTATATTTTTTGGGGGTCGCTGAATCTGAATCTGATGTCCAGAAACCCTCAGTACGTCAGAGTTCTGACATAACCTCAAAAAACCTCATAAAAATTATTTTTTTGGGTCTGGAGATCAGACCATGTCCATTTTTGGGGTCGCTGAAACTGAATCTGATGATCAGAAAACCCTAGTACGTCAGAGTTCTGACATAACCTCAAAAAACCTCATAAAAATGTTTGTTTGGGTCAGGAGATCAGACCATGGTTTATATATTCTTTTGGGGTCGCTGAATCCGAATCCAAGGTCCGAAAAAACCCCAGCACGCCAGGGTTCTGATACAACCTCAAAAAACCCTATAAAAATCTTTTTTCTCGTCTGAAGGTCAGACTAAGTTTATTATATGTTTTTATGGTCGCTGATTCCGAATCCTGAGGATCCGACTCTGCATCGTAAAACGCTTGCGTGCGCCTGCCGTGAAGGCGGATGAATAAATTTCAGGAGTTTGTTTGAAAATCAAAACCTGGACGTGCTGGAGTTTTTGAGACTACGGATTCGAATTCAGCGACCCCAAAAACATATATTAAACATGGTCTGACCTCCAGACCCGAAAAAAGATGTTTTATAAGGTTTTTTGAGGTTGTGTCAGAACCCTGGCGTGCTGGGGTTTTTTGGACCTCGTGTTCGGATTCAGCGACCCCAAAAACATATAGTAAATATCGCCTGACCTCCAAACCCAAAAATATATTTTTTATGAGGTTTTTTGAGGTTATGTCCGAACCCTGACGTGCGGGGGTCCTTTAGACCTCAGATTCGGATTCAGCGACCCCAAAAATATGTATGTAGTAAACATGGCCGGACCTCCAGACCCGAAGAAAAATTTTTTATGAAGTTTTTTGAGGTTATGTCAGAACCCTGACGTGCTGGGGTTTTTAGGACCTCGGATTCAGATTCAGTGACCCCAAAAACATATAATAAACATGGTCTGGCCTCCAGGCCCGAAAAGAGTTTTTTTGTTTGGCTGTGTTATTTGAGAAATTTCAATTTGGGATGCTATTGTATAGAAGATAGTTTGTGACGTAATTAAGGCTCCTATAATTTTCAAAACAAGACATTTTTAAAGATTTTTTTTTCTTTTACCACTTCTACTTATTCACTGAATTTCTTAAAAAATGAATTTAGACTAATTCTTATCCGTAGGGGAACGATAGACTAATTCTTATCCGTAATGGAACGATAGTCGCTTTCTTAACGGTAACGGAACAATAGCCTAATATTCGTAGAACCCATCGATTTGTAGTGCTAACTTGGGCAACCAAATATGAAATATACCCACTTCCAGTTGCTTTGCGGACATGAATAAGGGCCCTTTTAATGCAAACACCACAAATATTGTATTTTCATTTAAATTTGTAGCATAAGCATACAGCATATTTATTCATTTTATTGCTACGCTTTTTTAAAACTTTAAAATAAAAACGTATTTTTTAACTCTTCAATCACTAAATTTAGAATAAATTATAATATTATCATTGTTATCGTAGAAGCCCATTGAAACAAAAAAATTTTAGTTTTGTATTCAGAAAGCAGAAATCGTTCTTTTAAAACACGCAAAATCATGACAAAATTGTTATTTTTTAAATAAATTTAAATTCTATCTCTATTCAAATTCAAAAAAAAATTTTATTAGAATATATTTCAAAACACTATACATGAAACTTAACCTGGATAATAATTTCAGAGGCATGTCTGTTTTGTCGAAATGGCAATTTTGATTTAAATTTTTGTTTCAGCTTGAAGCCATACTTTTATAAATTGACAAAAATCTAATAAAAAATATCTTAACATTCTTTTTATGGGCTTTCCACTACGTAACAGAGTCATTCTAATGCCAATTACATTTAAAGTTTCTAAATTTATTAGATTTTACGCCGAGATCACGATCTGGGAATGACTCCAGGTCAACCGACAATGAAGGTCAAGTAGGATTCAAGATCAGCGATAACGCAAAATTGAAAAAGAATCTAAGCCCACTTAGTGATAAATTATAATGATACTCACTCTAGATTCCTCGACAGTATCGGATAACGTGGGAGGTTCGTCAAGGCAAAAGAACTCTCTCACGCAGGACGTTGATAGCAGTTCCGAACTGTTTAATAATCCATTTACGAATGCTTGAAGACCACGTATTCGTTCTTCTAGAAAGCTGGGTGCAAAATTATCGCCCAACCATTTCTTGCGAGGTAAAGTTAAATGAGAAATTGGAGCCTTTTGTCTTCGTAATTGCGTTAGCAGACGAACAAAGTCCGTGTATCGTCGAAAAACGAACCAACAGCCTCCAGTTTTTAACTCGACCCTTAGCTTATAAACCTAAAAAGAATTCAGAGAGTTTAGAAAGTTCAAGATATCGAGATTTATACTATCCAGAATGTCCATGTTCTTCTACACATTACAACCGTTGGAAAACGCTGAAACGATCCCGACTGGGGGCATTTACGACTCGTGGACACCCACTACCCCTTCCCAACGATGAAGGGGGGGGGGGTGTACCGTTTGGGGAGGGAGGGCTTGTGGAAAATTCGGAAAAGGGGTCGGAGTGCCCTTGAATTCGAAACGATCCCGACTGGGGGGCATTTATGACTCGTAGGCATCCCGGACCCCTTTCCAACGGGTTTTGGAACGTTTGATTCGCGTTAATAATAAAAAATACATCAAGTAACTTTTTAAAAAATTGAAATTTTCGATGGTAAAAATCTCGATTTCTCGAAAACAGTAAGATACCGCTACTTTTTTCCGCCAGATTCGTGTTCAGCATGAAACAATACCTAAAATATGTGAGTTTAAACAAAATTGTAGAGAATCGACCTTTTATGCAGTTTTACCAAAAATATAATATAATGAGGGGCATCTTACTGGATGACATTTACTCATATTTAATTGAATTTATTTTGATACGGAGCAAAGAAAAAATTAGCAACTAGGATATTATTGGAGAAACTACGCTTAATAAAATCCAGTAATTAGGATAATTATTTCTCCGAACACACGGGTACAATATTCCGCGATAGTGATATTCAAAAATCTGTAAAATAGCTTTAGATAAATGAATTAGATTTTTTATATAGCGAACAGTTAAAAAGTACAAATAATTTACATTTTAAACATAAAGAACAAACCTAAATTTATGAGATAAAATATATGTAACTAACATTAGTTTTAAGAACAAATCGATTATTTTGTGATTAAATTACACAATAAGTATGCAAAAAAATTAAAGTGGCATGGCCGCTGAACTATACTACCATATGCCCATGTTTTTGTATACGTGTGTAAGAAATGCTAGATTGAACGTCTGTTTAGCGAGCGCAAAATGATAAATTCCCCACGAAACCATTATTGCAGTATGTTAAAACTTCATTTAATAGTTTTCTGATTATTTTTTCACGCAAAAAATATATTTCTTCACGCCAGTCGAAGCTGCCACCATTTCTAATAACTACATAACCTATATAACAGTAGATCATTTGCGGATGCAATTGTCCAGTCTGAAAAAAAGAATGGCTAGCACAATGTGTCGAAAAGAAAAGCCGTGATTATGCCTGCCAGCAATCCTGACAGTGAAGGTGAAGGTATTTTTTGTGTCATCAATTAAATTACTTAAAATTTTTTTTAAATCCCTTCTTCTGTCGGGGGCTATCTACTCGCCACACCTTGTTATGCACTTCTGAAAAATAGTATCAGCAACTCGTGCAGGGCCACCGATTGCACGCACTCGTTGCTCAATATACCATTTTGGGGTCGCTGAATCCGAATCTGATGTCAGATATGCTCAATCATGTCAAATTTTTCAGAAAATTAGCCTTTTTGCGAGGGGTTCACAACTCGACCAATAGAGTGTACACTGACTTCACGTGAATTCTAGTGATTTCACACCAGTGACTTGAGCGATGGTGTACACCTGACTTCACGAGTTAACCCCTCGATTTTTGGCCATTTTTTAAAAACAACGTAGTGTGTGAATCCGAAGTTCTATAAACTTGTAATGCGGCTCGCCTATCTTGAGCGGTGACAGATTTTTGCTGCGCGCCCGCTCGCTCACCACTTTACCCCAAAAACATATAGGTATGCTGATGTGGTTCAGTGGCCATACCACTTTCATTTTTAAGTGTGTTTCTGTTATTACTAACTGTAAATCTGGCCCTTTCTTCCATAACCTCGTATCCTACAATAGGTATCCTCAAGTCTTCAGCTAAAAGTGATCCCTGGAAATTTTCTAAATTTCCATTTGAATTCGCTTCTTCTGGATAATTAAAGCTTTGTACTGTGAAGCAATTAGAATGCCCAGATCCATCTGAATCAGGACTGTCGAGAACCCGAACTGTTCCTGCTTGCGAACTCTTTGTTTTACTAATAGCAAGTGTCACCTCGCTAACGCATCCCACGCCAGATCCTGAGCTGGACATTTTGCTACTGGATTAACCTTCAATGATAAAATAAGAGCAATCAAACACATTAAATGGATTTTAAGGCTTATAATTTATATATCAGAGCATATAAGTATAATATTATATATTATGTGATGTAATATACACTGGAACTTGGGATTAAGGCGTCTGAGTTTATGTCCTTCCGAGAACTGCTGGCCTCGTTTAGGCCGCGGAATGTGGTGATGTACGAATCAAGGGAGACGGCACCACTCAAGCGTGACAAACAAGCAGGAGGGACGCACTCTCCGTGCGTTAGTTGCATCAAGCTGCGAGATACCTGGCAGTCCAACGGACAGCGTTTACGCGGCCCTGACTGTTTATGTTCGGAGTGTCTGGATTTATGTCCAAGGTAATCCCCGAGACCCGTCATAATTCCAAGTTCCAGTGTAATAATTTTGAAATTGTTGTCCATCAGTCCTATACCTATACATATATTACAAATAACCAAATAATAAAAATAGTGAGATAAAAATAAAGGAAAAACGACAACAAGTAAATTCATAAATGCATTCATCATAAAAATTGTCACATTTCTTTCCTTTATTAATGGCAAAAATGCCTGTAATGAAACACGAAAAAATGGAAAACGATAGAAAAACTTATGTTGAAAAATTTAGAATCTTTAGAAGCAGGAAATATTCTAAGGAAAACATTTAACTGCCCAAAACTTGAATTTCAGATAACATAATTTACTTCTTTTATAAAAAAAAAAAAACAAGAAAAAACTATGTATTCAATCAATAATATTATTTGACAATCAAAATCTGTGACATTGCACAATGATACATTTAATAATAATAATATTCGCAATTACAAGTTTGCAAAGTACAAAATTGGCCTACTTTAAATTAAATCCGTTATACATATATACTTTGAAAAATTATATCCAGCAACAATTTTAGATTAGAAACTTTTAAGGTTTCTAAATTTGTAATTTTATACATTTAGAATTTACCAAATTTAAATACTTAAAATAATGTAGATTATTGCAATTAGAGTGTAAGACTGATATGCAGTTATTCTTAGATTACTTATATTCTATCACATGACAATAAAATATCTTTTTATGTTTTAGTTTCATTGATTATATGTATACGAAAAAATTAACATTAAAATTAATTTTCATATGAACCTCAGAATTTTCACAGGGAAACAATCAAAATAATGAAATTAAATGCGTAGTATAGCAGAATGTAGATGTAGATAATTAAAAAGATGAAAAAAAGGTCATGAATTCTAACCTCAATCGGGTTGACAATTCCTCTTGAAAACTACAAATACGAGTTTCTAAAATTTCAATTAACAATCACACAATATAAAAGATCTTGTATAAAAGTTTAGATAAATCCTACATTTTACTAAAACATTTCACAACCGCTGTTATTCAACAATCTAACCACAAAAGACACAAAAGTGACAGCTGTTGCCGGATACATAAAAAATATGTATATTATATGTATGTAAATCACAGTAACAAGAAGCGTCTAGGGAAAAGGAGAGTAATTTGGTTTTGCGCTGGGCATGCGCACTGTGACCTTCCAGCCGCTTGCATTCTGCGCGCCATAATTTAAATTATGGAGACGCCAAATTATAGTTATTTCACTACGAAATGAAATAACGCTCAGTAAATATTTTTTTTAGATTAAACATATCTATATATCGGTCCTCCAATCGAAACTTAAACTAATAATTCCCTTGTGAGGAATTTTAAGCTTGAAAGAAAGAATTCAAACTAATAATCTACAAGTACTCTAATATTCGAAAAAAATTGTATAGCTTTGAATTTTACACTATTATTTATTGTGAAACGAAGTATATAGGTATAAAAGGATTATCAGGACTAGGATTAAGATATTTTGCTTGATATACAAAATTAGAAATATTTGGTTACGTGCGATACGGTCTTTCAGCCGCTCCGATTTAGCGCACTGTGGTTTGAACCTCAGACCCAAGTTAATGACAAATGTGACTAGTCCCAGTACATTATATAGAATCGTTACGGTCATAGTGGTGGCACTCCCATGTATCGTTTTGAAGATTTGGGGTCAAAATCAACGCCATCTAGCGGTTCCCCCGGACACTATAAGTAAATAAGCCTACAAGTCCCTGACAGCAATTGTTTCTAAACTCTGCTTTCCCCAAATTCTCGCAAATATTAAATTTCACTTAATTTCGTGCAAATAAACTTTCAAAATAATCAAAATTCATGAATTTAAAAAGATTTTTCATTCGTAAAATATATAATATTAAATACTAAAAGTATAATTTGTTGTGATGTAAAGAAATAATTGGCTTTAAATTTGATATTATATTTTAGAATGATATTTCTTATTTCTCTAACGAAGAAATTTTTATAAACGATAAACTTTGCTTGAAGAAAAAGCTTCCTCATCTCTTAAAAAGACTTTTATTCGTATCCTTTTTAATTTATTTGTTGCTGCTTCGAAATATGAGAACAACAAAGCAACCTCAAATAAAGCAAACAGTTTTTTTTCAAATCCAATACTTACCAATCAAATTTCATACAAGAAGTCCAGTAGGCAAACAAATTTAGGATGTCCTAGAGACGTCTTCGGGACATCTCTGCGAGACGTCTTTTGGAAAATGACTTCTGGACTTCCTAGGGATGCTCTTAAGACGTCTCATGTCAATACGAAAGATGTTCCGGGAATTTCCCATGGCTTTCAGCCGTGTTTAGGACATCTTTAGGACATTGGACGTCTTAGAGACGTTGATTGGCCTGACGTTCTTGGGATGTTCATGGTTTTGTGCCCACTGGGAGGTTAACCGAACAAATTCAATTTGACACTTCGACTAATGTCCAATTTCACGATTTCGAAATATTTGAAAATATTATGGATGCACATGCGCATTTTATTGTACTGACTATCAGCTCCATCTAGCGGTTCCCCCGGAAACTAAAACATAATGCCTTCAAAACTATACATGGGAGTGCCACCACTATGGTTACGGTTACGTAGTTAAATACGTTAAATAGTGTTACAATTTTTTGTGAAACTTGCAATTTTACTTTCACTAAATTCTCCAATTATAAAGCTCACGTGAAACGGTTTCATCCTGGTAGGAAAAAAAAATTCTTATTCAAATAGAACCTATAACATTAAACATAAACATTTTTCACAATTGATTTCTAATTTAATTGTAGCGGAGTTTGATAAAGTGCCACCTCGTAAACCGAAAGAAAATGCCGTGGCAAAATGTGCTTAATGCCACAAGGAATTTAAAAAGCACTATTCTTTGAATCTGCATATGAAGGAATTTCATAAAGGTAAGTTTCTCATTGTGAATTATTCACTATAAGGAGTACATTAGCATTAGGAGATTTATTATGTTTATTATATAATTCGTCGCCTTAAGTTATAGTGCGCCATGTCCCTCAACTGTCAAACTGAGAAAATGGAGTTCAAATTTTAACCATAATATACTCTGCGAAAACGTCAAATGTCAAAATAATTTTATCGGTCGAAAATAATGCGTGGTGAAGAACATATTGATACAAAATTTAATACTATTATAAATGTATTTTAGGTGATGTGGAAAATTCCTTTTTTTCTTTAAATTCACTTTTTTAACTGCAAATTGAACTATTCTATTTCTGGTTTGTAAATTTGTCTTTTTTAGTTGAAAATTTACGTATTTTATTGAGACAGTATCTTTTTTGATAGGAAAGTAATCTTTTGGGTTTAAAATTGTATTATTTTGTTTAGAATTCATTTCTTTGTTTGAAAATTGATTGTTTTAACTGAACATTTAAGTTCAATTTTTGGTTAAAAATCTTTTTTTATGACAAAAAAACTATTTTGTTGAAAATTCGTTTTTTATTTGGTTGAACATTTATTTTTATAACATTTAAACTATTCTCATTATGAATCGTAGTAGCTGGTGAATCGGTCAATTGGGGGTAAATAATCACACTTTAGTTTGTGTTTTTTTCACAACGTTTCGCCGTTGTGTCGTCCTTAACTAACGTACGACTTATGCCAATTTGGCATATGACTCATTAAACAAAAAATTTGTTTTCGACTATATTGCCTGATGAGGCCAGAGAACCAATCTGGCGAAACGTTGCGAAAAAACACAAACTAAAGTGTGATTATTTACCCCCAATTGACCGATTTACCAGCTACTACGATTATTAATATATGGAGGGTGATTCACCAAAATTTAAAATATTCTCATTATGGTTTAAATTTGGTCTTTTTTAGATGAAAATTCATTTCTTTGGTTCAAAATTTAACAATTTTATTTTTGGTAGAAAATTTATCTTTTCATTTGAAAATTCATAAATTTGGCTGAAAATTAAATTTTTTTAGTCGTAGATTCATAATTTTAGTTAAAAATTCACTTAACTATCCCATTTTTTGTGAAAAAATTACCTTTTTTGCTACAAAATGTAATTTTTTCGTTAAAAAATTATCTATTTTGTAGAAATTTAACTATTCTATTTTTTGTTAAGAATTTATTTCTTTGGTTGAAAAAAAAATAGTTAAAAATACGTTTACGTTGTTGATAGATAATAATTTATGTTTCAGATTGAAAATTCCACTATTTGGTCGAAAATTCATATTTTTGGTTGAAAATTGATCGGTGTGATTAAAAATTAATTTTTTTGGTTGAAAATCTATTTTTTTAACTGACGATGTAACTGTTCCATTTTTGCTTGAAAATTTACATTTTCAGATGAAAATTAATTAATTTTGATGAAAACTCGATTTTTTTACTTTTTTAACTTGCAATTGAACTATTATATTCTTGGTTTGTAAATCTATTTTTAATAAAAAAATTTTTATTAAAAATGTAGCTATTTCATTTTTGCTAAAAAATTGATATTTTTCAGTTCAAAATTCACTCATTTTGTTGAAAACTTGTATTTTTTAGTCTTGAAAATTCTTGAAAATTGTGAAAAAATACTAATAGATTGTTAGTTTAAATTATTTCTTTCAAACTATAAATACCTAACAAGGAAATTATTAGTTTCAGTTTAAATTAGAGGACTGATATATAACTATGTTCAATATAAAAAAATATTTACTGAGCGTTATTTCCTTTCGTAGTGATATAACTACAATTTGACGTCTTCATCATTCAAATTATGGCGCGCAGAATGCAAGCGGCTGGAAGGTCACAGTGCGCATGCCCAGCGCAAAACCAAATTACTCTCCTTTTCCCTAGACGCTTATTATCACAGTACCCCGACCAGGGATGTGCACTTACGCGTAACTGGAAGTTTATTACGTATAATACCTAATGGAGAGTCCACAATAGGATTGAGAAACCGAAATAGCATTGACTTAACGTAGACTTGACATTCAAGCGTAGAGGGAAGATAGGTATAGAGGCGACAATGCCCACCAAGCTTAGAAGACTGGCGCGGGGAATGAGACGTCGGGAGTAGGCTTAGTTAGGGAACCAGCGATGCGAGGGCGCTAGTATCGCGAACCAGTCACGCAACCGTTCCCTCCACCCCTCTAGGCCTTTACAAACGTAGAGGAAAGATTGGCTCAGCGTGACAAGTGAAAGAAATGGTTAATTGCCAGTTTTTCACCGTAACCAAGAACTGCTGCTAATAATCTCGTCGATTTTGAATATTTGCCAAATATGCACTTGATTAAAAATGAATTTTCAAATGTATATCATAGTGGATTAATTATCTCAGGAAGACGAAATAAATGCAAATAATCATTGAAAATTTTCCTATGCTAGCATTTCATATTTATTTAATTCTGAGTCAGTAAACGCCTCTTTTCTAGATCATTAGATTTTTTCAATTGGAAAAATACAGTATTGAAAAATGTAGATATACAATTTTGTAAGGAGGATGTACATTAATTAAAAATAAGCAAATTGAAACTTCTTGATTCTGAAAAATTATCGGAATTGCAAGTCTTTTTCCACTACAGAAGAGTTCATAAAGTTTCTTGGTGACTAGGAGGTTTCAAATTGAAATTTTTAAAATATACTTTCACAACAATAAATTCCTTATACTTTTACAGTGCTATTTTCAATCCAATTGTACTTTGTAATTACTTCACCATCTTCGATTTTGCAAATTCAATTAATTATGCAAACTAAGTTGTACTCTGCCAAGTTTTTGAAATTTTTACATGAAAATTTAGTCAGTTACAAGATTTTTTAGTAGGTATTTACTTCACTGAAAATCAATATTCTTGTTAACACTGTAAAAATACTATTACTTCAGAGCTAATTCCAGGCATTGAAATACGACTAAAAAACCTGTCTCCAGTCATACTAAAATGAAACTACTCGTAGGCAATCTAGAGTCGTTGTTCTGCATTGAAAATAATAACACCATGAAGTTATCACAGACGATACTAAAAAAGATGACGGAAATATCAATGCAAATTTTAATGAAAATAAGTGACGGACAATGACAGTAATGTACAGAACGAACTATCGACTACATAAACAGAAACGAAACTATAATGGACATTGATAACCTTTCCAGTTCAGACGTAACGTTAGGAGACAATGCTTTATACTATTTTGCCGGGTTTACTGTGCGCGCTGCTCTCCAAAAATTTAAAAATTTGCTCAAGATGTCTCAAGTTTTTAAAATGTAGCACGAATCAAGCGGTATTTCAGAATCAAATTTTACAATTTTATAAAGCTTTTCCAACAGCAGCAGGCGTAAATGATGAGTTCTCAATGGGAAATTTAACAGCAGCTTCCGAAATGTAAACAACAGTCTGTGAATTCAGTTTAAATTTGTGGCAAAAAAATTATTCATCTTTTCGGACTAAATACGGATTAGTTAAAAAATTGCAAGAATTTATCATGAAAGAAGCTAATAAGAAGTTCCCTGACTGGTACAATGACAAGTGTAAAGATCACAGACTTTTCTTACTTTGGAAGTTGCTCGTTTCCAGAATTTCGCGTGGCTTAAAATGGGAATCTATTGACGCTCTTAAAAGAGAAAAAAGAGCCAAAAGACATCAGGAAAATGCAGAAGATGCCGAAAATAAACGACGTTTAAAAAAATTCCGTCATATTTAAAATTTGAATATAGTCCAGGCAACTTGTACGAAAAAATTTATTTTCACCTGGAACGGTTTGTTACTTCGTTTTCCGTAGGATATTCATCAAACGAGCTATTCAAAAACATCTTTTTCTGGTTAAAAATAGCAAAAAATGTGTTCTTTTGAAGAGTCCTAACTCTTGATCTATGAAGGCTGGAAGTTTTTTTTTACATTTACACATCCTACATGACATTTTTTTCTCTATCATCATTAACATAGGTTTGTCCACAAAAAAAGTATTTCGAAAAAACTGAACACGAGTAATTTCCTCTAAAGAATACGTCAATGTCGTCAATAGTGGTCAAGTTTGGGAGACCATTGCTTATGACACATTGAGGTTCGGTCATTATTTTGTTTTAGAATTACTCGAAATTGCGTACACTGTAATTCAAATGGAGAAATTTTTTTCGTAAAATTGACAGCTTCTAAAGTATGAATATTAACTTCAGAATTGGGGTTTTTAGCCTTCTTTTTGGTAAAAACGGGGTTCTTTGCAGACATACAACTCTGCGCCTATTATTGAAAGACGATTTTTCTTTTTTCTTAACTTTTCCAGAATTTTCTAAAGTTTACGAAAGTAATCTACGAAAACACGGTTTTTGGAAAATTGTTTTAAAATATTTTCGGGAAGCGTCGTCGTCATGTTTGGAAAATTTGAAATCCCCATACCATTGAAATTCTTAGTGAAACGCTATAGAAAATTAAACGTGTTGAATAATTATTAGATGCGTGGACTAATATGACGAGAGTTTTTTAGACGGAAAGTTATTGTTTTTAGTGGTAATGTTGATACACTGCAATTGGCCTTTCTATATGTAGGGTGCTTCAAACCTTCCTTGCCACTCTGCAATAGTAAATTTTGGATTACAAAATAAACGGGAGGGTTGTTAATAAAATTTCCTTTCATATACATCTCTGTAAGAATTTCAGAACTTTGCAGGTATGAAAATGGAATGTGCGTTATTTTCAATACTTTTCACGTGTAAATTATATGGAAACAATCACGATATGATAAAATTATGTAAAAAACGTAATATTAGTTAGATGAGTAATGGTGTTAAAGCGATGTTGTTTGTCTCAGTAATATAAGTTTATAAAAATAATATATGCAGATGGTAAAAAATTGACATACTTCAGACCAACAGTAGATTTAGATGTTAAAAATCCTTTATTTCTGCCAACGTTTCGAAAACATGAGTCATTTTCCTCTTCAGGACGTAGATTAAATTTCAAAGTTCGTCAATTCATCTTAGTATTATTAT
>CAKNXH010054958.1:2922-14315 GCA_932178445.1 Andricus quercusramuli | reverse complement strand
AATCAATTTTTTTAAACTAAAAATTGAAATATTCCAGTAGAAAATTTAACCATTTTGCTGAAAATCCATTTTTTTGTTTTTTAAGAATTAGATTTTTAACAGAAAATTTAAATATTGTATTTTTGGTTGAAAATGTACATTTTTTGGAAGAAAACTCAACTATTTGTTAAAAATTGATATTTTTTATTTAGAAATTAAACTGCTTGAAATGTATAAACTTTGTGAAAAATTCGGTTGAAAATTTATCTTTTTGATATGAAATTCAACTATTCCAGTTGAAGATTAATCATTTTTTCTTAAAAATTGATTTTTTCTTGTTCCAAATTTAAAAATTTAGATGCAAATTTTTTTCTTTTTCAAATGAAAATTCAACTATTTCGTTGAAAATCCACATATTTGTTTGAAAATCGATTTTTTTAGTAGAAAATTATAATATTTTAATTAAAAATTCATTTCTATGATTGAAATATGAGCTATTTTATTGAAAACGTGTTTTTCCTTTGGACGAAAAGGAATTTTTTGCCGAAAATTTAACCATTTTGATGAAAATTTGTTTTATTTTTGGTTAAAGATTATCTCTTAGTTGAACATTTATTTTTTTACTACACATTTAATTATTCAATTTTTTGTTAAATTATTTTTCTTAGTTGAAAATTAATCTTGATGGTTTAAATTCAACTATTCCAGTTGAATTTTTACAATTTTAGTTAAAAATTCATCACTTTGTTTGAAAATTTAAGTATTTTTTTTTTAGTTTAACTGAAAATTTAACTTATTCCAATTGAATGTTCCACATTTTTAGTTGAAAAATTTTCTGTTTGGTTAAACATTAATTTTTTCAACTTAAAATTTATTTAAGTTTTGATTAACAATTTATCTTTTTTAGTAAAAATTAATTTATTGTTGAAAATTCATTGTTTTAGTTAAAACCTCATCTTTTTCGTTTAAAAATCAACTAGAAGATTCATCATTTTAGTTGAAAATTGAACTATTTTCTTGAGAATCCATTTTTTTTATTGAAAATTAATTTTTTCTACTAAAAGTTTAACCGTTCTTTTTTTTGTTGCTAATTGATATTTTTTAGTTAAAAATTGAAGTATTTGTTTCAAAATTAATTTATTTTGGAAAAACCGGGAATTTGAAATCGTCCGCCAAATCGCCACCCTGAAGTTGAAAATTCCTGAAAATTTCAGAGAAAAGGTTGAAGTTTATTAAATTGTTTTTTATTTGATTGATTTTGTAGTTTATATGTTTCTTGGATGAAGTCTTATTAGTTATTAGAACAGATACAATTTATTAATTAGATATAATAGATTTACTTTCTTATTGTTAATTAACACCATGAAAAAATTACAGAAATTGTAGATATGCTTTGAACGATATGATTTTCTTTTATTTTATTTGAATTTTTCATGAGAAAAAGCCTTTTTTGAAATTAGGGTTCAGAGGCCATTCGGATTCTCGCTGTTTCTCTCGATTTGTTGTGGATTTCCGCTGTTCGAAGAGTTATGCCAAAAATATCTTCGTGGTATCTGTTTTCGTCCTGAAATTGCATTTTTGTTAGTAAATTTTTTTTAAAGGAAATCAGAAACTCAGGGTTGAAATAAAAAAAAATTGAAGGAAATTAATTAAAATTTAATTAATTAATTGAATTAAAATTAATTTCCTTTAATTTAATTTTTAAAATTAAAATTCAATCAGATCAGGGAATTCTGAAAAATCAGAGATTTAAATTAAATTAAAAGAATTTATATTTATTTAAATTCTGTTAATTCAATAAAAGTGGGACCTCAATGAAATTAAATTTAGAAAAGAAAATGTATAGTTTTTTTATTTTTTTATTTTATAATTTTTTTTTTGGTTGAAAATTTATTTTGTATTTAAAAATTTTGGTTAAAAATGCAACTGTTTCGTTGGAAATTATTATTTTCTTTTATAATTAAAATCTATTTTGATTGAAAATTCAGTTTCTCTAATTGAAAATTCAACTTTTTGGTTAAATATTCATTTTTCGATTGACAATTGAACGCTTTGTTGACAAGTCGTTTTTTTTGTTCAAAATAATATATTTTTTCAACATAAAATTTATCTTTTTTGGTTAAATCCTAGAAAAACCGACTAGTTTTCTACCAAGAAGATTAACATTCTGCCAAAAAATATAAATTTCCAACAAAATACATGAATTTTCAACAATATAGTTAAATTTTCAACGAAAAATGTGATAGTTGATATTTTGGTACAAAGCTGTCTTCTTGGTTGAAGATTAAACTATTTGATTGAAAATTTAACTATTTAACTGAAAGTTCAATTGTTAGGTAGAAAATTCGCTGTTTCTTGAAAATTCAAATTTTTTAAATTAAAATGCAACTTTTTTCGTAGAAAATTCGTGTTTTTGGATTGAAAATTCACTTATTTAATTGAAAATTCATATTTTTTTTGTAGAAAATTAATAGTCTTGGTGAGAAATTAATATTTTTTTGTTGAAAATTGAACTATTATTTGTTTAAACAAATTTTTGTGTGTTAAAAATTAATATTTTTAGTAGAAAATACAACTATTTGGTTGAAAATCTAACTATTTTTTTTAAATTTAACTACTTGGTTGAAAATTACCTTTTTTGTTGAAAATTCAACTTTTTTAAAGAAAGTTTGTGTTTTTGGATTGAAAATTCAACAATTTGTATGATAATTTGATGTATTTTATCGAAGATTTGGCTTTTTTTTTTGTAGAAATGTTATTGTTTTGATAAACTTCACCTATTTGGTGAAAAATTTATTTTATTTGGCTGAAAATTAACATTTTTAATTGAAAATTCAACTATTTAGTTCAAAATTCATGTGTTTTGTTGAAAATCCTTCTTTTTTTGTAGAATATTTTTAATGTTAATATTTTTGGTTGAGAATTAACTTATTATTTGTTAAAAAAAAATTTTGTTGAAAATTCAACTATTTGGGTAAAAGATTCATGTATTTTATTGAAAATTCGTCTTTTTCAATAGGAAATGAATCTACTTGGCAAAAAATAATGTTTTTAGTAGAAAATACAATTAATTGGTTGAAAATGACCTTTTTTGTTGAAAATTCAACTTTTTTAAAGAAAGTTTGTGTTTTTTCCTTGAAAATTCAAAAATTTGTATGACAATTTGATGTATTTTATTGATGATTCGTCTTTTTTTTGGTAGAAATGTCATTGCTTTGGTAAACTTTACCTATCTGGCTAAAAATGTATTTAAAAATTTATTTTATTTGGCTGAAAATTAACATTTTTGATTGAAAATTCAACTATTTAGTTCAGAATTCATATGTTTTGTTGAGAATCCTTCTTTTTTTTGTAGAATATTTTTAATGTTAATATTTTTGGTTGAAAATTGACTTATTATTTGTTTAAAAAAAATTTGTGTTCAAAATTCAACTATTTGGGTAAAATATTCATGTATTTCATTGAAAATTCAACTATTTAGTTCAAAATTCATGTGTTTTGTTGAAAATCCTTCTTTTATTTGTAGAATATTTTTAATATTAATATTTTCGGTTGAAAATTGACTTATTATTTGTTTAAACAAATTTTTGTGTGTTGAAAATTCAACTATTTGGGTAAAAGATTCATGTATTTCATTGAAAATTCAACTATTTTGTTCAAAATTCATGTGTTTTGTTGAAAATCCTTTTTTTGTAGAATATTATTAATGTTAATATTTTTGGTTGAAAATTGACTTATTAATTGTTTTAACAAATTTTTGTGTGTTGAAAATTCAACTATTTGGGTAAAAGATTCATGTATTTTATTGAAAATTCGTCTTTTTCAATAGGAAATGAATCTACTTGGCAAAAAATTAATACTTTTAGTAGAAAATACAACTATTTGGTTGAAAATCTAACTATTTTTTTTAAATTTAACTACTTGGTTGAAAATTACCTATTTTGTTGAAAATTCAACTTTTTTGAAGAAAGTTTGTGTTTTTGGCTTGAAAATTCAACAATTTGTACATCTATAAATTTGATGTATTTTATTGAAGATTCGTCTTCTTTTGGTGGAAATGTAATTTTCTTGGTAAACTTCACTTATTTGGTTGAAAATTTATTTAAAAATTCATTGTATTTGGCTGAAAATTAACATTTTTGATTGAAAATTCAACTATTTAGTTCAGAATTCATATGTTTTGTTGAAAATCCTTATTTTTTCGGGAGAAAAGTAATCTCATTATTTGGAACTTTATCTTTTTGTGTGCAAATTTATCTTTTTTAGTTGGTAATTCATGTATTTGGTTGAAAATTTGTGTTTTTGGACAGAAACATTATCTTTTTGGTTAAAAATTCTTTTCTTTGGTTGAAAATTTAACTCTTTTTTAATAGTTAATAATAATTTAATAATTTAACTATTTATTTAATTTTTGTTCGGGTTCAACTGTTTTTGTTTTAAAATTAAAATATTTTTATGCAAGTATCAGCTATCACACGCATTGTTGAAAATTCTTTTTTTTTTTTATTGGAAATTTAACTAGTTTTTTTGAAAATTCATGTGTTTTGTTAAAAATTCATCATTTCTGGTTTAAAAATCAATTTTCTTGGTTGAAGATTCAACTTTTTTGTAGAATATTTATTTATTTTTTGGTTGATAATTCAAAATTTTCGTGGATAAATTTGTCCTTTTGGTTTGAAAAATGAACATTTTAGATGAACTTTTTTTATTGACTCAAAAATCTTCCTCTCTTGAAAATTCTTCATTTTCGTTTGAAAATTAATCTGTTTTAGTTGAAGATTCAAATAATTTGTTGAAAACTCCTATTTTTCGTTCGAATTCAACTGTTTTTGTTTCAAATTTAAAATATTTTTTACGGAAATATCAGGTATGAATCTCTTTTTGTTGAAAGTTCATATCTTTGATTGGAAATTTAACTGTTTAACTTTTCAACTAATTGTAATTACTATTTTTCTGAAAATTCCTTTTTTTTTGTTGAAAATTCATATCCTTTATTAAAAATATAACTATTTTGTTGAAAATTATTTTTTTTTTTGTTCAAAATAATTTTTTTTTACCTAAAATTGATCCTGTTCAGTTTAAACTTCATGCATTTGGTTGAAAATTTATCTTTTTTATTGGAAAATTCATGTATTTTGTTGAAAATTTATCTTTTTGAAGATTCTGAAGATTCGCTATTATAGATAAAAATTCATTTTTTTTGTTAAAAACTCATATTTCTGATTGGAAATTTAAATGTTTAACTTTTTAACTAATTTTAATAACTATTCTTCTGAAAATTCATTTTTTTTCACCTAAAATTTATCCTGTTTAGTTTAAACTTCATGTATTTTGTTGAAAAGTTATCTTTTTGATTTTGTTAAAAATAATTTTTTGATTTAAAATTTAACTTGTACAGTTGGAACGTAATGTCTTTTGTTAAAAAATAAGTCTTTCTTGGCAGAAAATTAATCTTCTTCGTTGAAAATTTTTCTGTTCATTTGAAAATTCGTCATTTCTGGTAGAAATTTAATTTCTGGGTTTAAAATTTATCTATTTAGTGGAAAATTTTACTATTTTATGGGAAGTTTATTTTATTTGTTTGAAAATTAATCTTTTTGGTTCAAAATTGATCTTTTTTTTTTAGTTTAAAATTCGGGTATTCCATTAAAAATTTTTATTTTCGGGTAAAAAATTGATCTTTTTGTTTAAAAATTTAAATGTTTCATTTTAAAAGTTTTTATTGTTGTTGAAGATTCATCATTTTAGTTGAAAATTCATTTCTTTTCTTACAAAGTTTTTATCCTTTTGGTTTCAAATTTAACTATTTTATTCCTAACTCCTTTTTTTTGTTAAAAAATAATTTTTCTTTCACGTAAAATTTGTCTTTTTTTAGTAGAAATTTAATTTTCTTGGTTGAAAATTAATCTTTTCAACTGAAAATTCCACCATTTCACTTTCAGTTGGAAAATTTAACTATTTAGTTTAAATTTTATGTGTTTAATGATGAAAATTGATCTCTGGTGTAAAATTAAACTATTTTGTCAATAATTCCTTTCCTTGGGCTAACAAATTTTTTTTCTTGAAATTTCCCTTTTTTAATTAAAACTTCGTGTATTTTTTTGGTAGAAAATGAATTTCCTTTAGAAATTACACTATTTAATTAAAAATTTGTATTTTTCGGTAAAAATGTAGTTTTCTTGGTTGTAAATTAATCTTTTTGCTTGAAAATTTTACTATTTTGTGAAATGTGTATTTTATTTGATTAACAATTAATATTTTCAGCTAAAAATTCAACTATTTAATTCAAATTTCATTTGTTTTATTGAAAGTTCGTCTTTTTAGGTAGAAAATAATTTTTTCTGGTTGAAAATCAAAATGTTTGGTTAATTTTTCTTAAGATTCGTTATTTTCATGAAAAATTCATTTCTTTGGTCAAAAATGTAACTATTTTGTTGAAAATTTCTTTTTCGTAGAAAATTCATCTCTTTGGTTGAAAATTGAATTTTTTTTAATTACTATTTTTTTTAATTTCTTTTTTTGTTGAAAATTCAATTTTTTAAATTATTAAATAAAATTAATTTATAATTAAGAAAAATTAAACAAATTAAAATTTTTATTCGCAAAAAAATGTGGTTGAGTTAACTTTTTATTAGCAATTTTATTGCTATGAATTTATTGCTAAAAATTTTGAATTTTTTTGTTCAAAAATAGTTTTTTTTTTGTTCGAAATAATTTTTTTTCACCAAAAATTCATCCTGTTTAGTTTGAAATTCATGTATTTGGTAGAAAACTTATCTTTTTTATTTCAAAATTCATGTATTTTGTTGAAAATTTGCCTTTTTGAATAGAAAAATCATATTTTTTGTTAAAAATTCGAATGTTTGGGTACTAATTTATTTTGTTGCTGTTGATTTATTATTATAGTTAAAAATTCATTTCTTTGGTAGAAAATTCAACTATTTTGCTGAAACTTCCTTTTTTGTGGATGAAAATTAATCTTTTTGGTTGAAAATTATACTGTTTGGTTAATTTTTTTTAAGATTAATTATTTTCATTAAAAATTCATTTCTTTGGCCAAAAATGCAACTGTTTTGTTGAAAATGTCTTTTTTTTTTAATTCATCTCTTTGGTTAAAAATTTAATTTTTTTAATGACTATTTTTTTGAAAATTTCTTTTTTTGTTGAAAATTCATATCTTTGATTAAAAATTTAACTATTTTGTTCGAAATTAGTTTTTTTGTTCGAAATAATTTTTTCATCTAAAACTTATTCTGTTTACTTTAAACTGCATGTATTTGGTTGAAAATTTACCTTTTTTATTTAAAAAAATCGTTTTTTGTTGAAGACTCGTAATTTTAGTTAAAAATTAATTTCTTTTCTTGCAAAGTTTTTATCCTTTTGGTTTAAAATTGAACTATTTTATTTATAACTTCTTTTTTTATATAATTTTTCTTTCACGTAAAATTTCTCTTTTTTAGTTGAAACTTCGAGTATTGTCTTGAAAATAGGCATTTCTTGGTAGAAAATGAATTTTCTTGTTTAGAAATTACACTATTTAATTAAAAATTTGTATTTTTCAGTGGAAATTTAGTTTTCTTGGTTGAAAATTAATCTTTCTGGTTAAAAGTTAAACCATTTTTTTTAAGATTCATTATTTTCATGAAAAATTGAAGATTTCTTCTTTTTATTTGTTCAAAATAATTTTATTGACTTAAAATTTTCATTTTTTAATTGAAATTTCAAGTATTTTGTAGAAACTTGAAAATTTTCATTGAATATATTTCTTCATGGAAAATTAATCTTTTTGGTTGAAAATTAAACTATTTAATTAAATTTTGTTTGAAAATTATATAATAATAATAATGAATCTTCAACAGCAGCAAAATAAATTACTACCCAAATATTCGAATTTTCAACCAAAAATATAATTTTTCTATCTAAAAAGACAAATTTTCGACAAAATACATAAAGTTCAAACTAAACAGGATACATTTTTTGGTGAAAAAAATTATTTCGAACCAAAGAAAAATGATTTCGAACAAAAAAAACCTATTTTTTAACAAAATAGTTAAATTTTTAATCAAAGGTATGAATTTTCAACAAAAAAAAGGAATTTTCAAAAAAAATAGTCATTAACAAGAAATTAAATTTTCAACCAAAGAGATGAATTTTCAACAAAAAAATAAATTTTTAATAAAATAGTTACATTTTTGACCAAAGAAATGAATTTTTAATGAAAATAACGAATCTTAAGAAAAATTAACCAAACAGTTTGATTTTTAACCAGAAAGATTAATTTTCTACCTAAAAAGACGAACTTTCAACAAAACAAATGAAATTTGAATTAAATAGTTGAATTTTTAGCCGAAAAGATTAACTGTCAATCAAATAAAATACATATTTCACAAAACAGTAAAATTTGCAAGCAAAAAGATTAATTTACAACCAAGAAAACTACATTTTTACCGAAAAATTCAAATTTTTAACTAAATAGTGTAATTTCTAATCAAGGAAATTCATTTTCCACAAGGAAAATACTAATTTTCAATAAAATAAATGAAGTTTTAATTAAAAAAGAGAAATTTCAAGTAAAAAATGTTGTTAACCCAATGAAAAAAATTATCAACAAAATGGTTTAATTTTTCACCAAAGTGATCAATTTTCATCATTAAATACATAAAATTTAAACTAAATAGTTAAATTTTTCAACTGAAAGTAAAATAGTTGGATTTTCAGTTGAAAAGATTAATTTTCAACCAAAAAAATTAAATTTCTACTGAAAAAAGACAAATGTTACGTGAAAGAAAAATTATTTTTAAACAAAAAAAAGTTGTGAATAAAATAGTTAAATTTTAAACCAAATGAATAAAAACTTGGCAAACAAAAGGATCAATTTTTTACCAGAAAAGAAAAATTTTCAACGAAATGCCCGAATTTTCAACTAAAAAAAAGATTAATTTTGAACTAAGAGAATTAAATTTTTACCGAAAAGGACGAATTTCAAAATAAACGGAAAAATTTTCAAGAAAGAAGATTAATTTTCTGCCAAGAAAAACTTATTTTTAACCAATTACATTACGTTCCAACTGTACAAGATAAATTTTAAGTTAAAAAATTACTTTTAACAAAAAAAGGAATTTTCAACCCAGAAAATGAATTTGCATCAACAAAAAAAAAAATGAATTTTCAGCAAAATAGTTCAATTTTCTACCAAAAACATGAATTTTTAACTATAATAAAGAATCTTCAACAGCAACAAAATAAATTATTACCCGAATACTCGAATTTTCAACGAAAAATATAATTTTTCTACCCAAAAAAACAAATTTTCAACAAAATACATGAATTTTTATACAAAAAAGATCAATTTTCAACCAAATACATGAAGTTCAAACTAAACAGGAAAAATTTTAGGGGGAAAAAATTATTTCGAACAAAAAAAAACTAATTTTCAACAAAATAGTTAAATTTTCAATCGAAGATATGAATTTTTAACAAAAAAAAAAAAGAATTTTCCGAAAAATAGTCATTAAAATTAGTTAAAAAGTTAAGCATTAAATTTCCAACCAAAGATATGAATTTTCAACAATAAAATTTTTTTTTTTAAATAGTCATTAAAAAAAATTAAATTTTTAACCAAAGAAATGAATTTCTAATGAAAATAATGAATCTTTAAAAAAACCAAACAGTTTAATTTTTAACCTGAAAGATTAATTTTCTACCTAAAAAGATGAGTTTTCAATAAAACAAACGAAATTTTAATTAAAAAAGACAAATTTCACGTAAAAAATTTTGTTAACCCAAAGAAAAAAATTATCAACAAAATAGATTAAATTTCCCCCAGAGTGATCAATTTTCATTAAAAAAAAAAGAAATTTTCAACAAAATAGTTTAATTTGTAACGAGATAAATGAATTTTCAACAGAAACGATGTATCTTCACAAATTTTCAAGCCAAAAAGAGCAATTTTTCCTAGAAAAAATTGAATTTTCAACCAAAAAATAAATACTCTAAAAAGAAGTTGAATCATGAATCTTCAACAAAGAAAATTAATTTTTATACCAAAAATGATGAATTTTTTAACAAAACACATTAATTAAAAAAAAACTAGTTAAATTTTCAACCAAAAGAAAAAAAAAAGAATTTTGAACTATACGTGTGACAGCTGATATTTGCATAAAAAATATTTTAAAACAAAAACAGTTGAATTCAAACAAAAATAAACCCAAAAGATGAATTTTCAGCAAAATAGTTCAATTTTCTACCAAAAACATGAATTTTTAACTATAGTGATGAATCTTCAACAGCAACAAAATAAATTATTACCCAAATACTCGAATTTTCAACCAAAAATATAAGTTTTCAACAAAATACATGAATTTTTATATAAAAAAGATAAATTTTCAACCAAATACATGAAGTTTAAGCTAAACAGGAAAAATTTTAGGCGAAGAAAATTATTTCGAACAAAAAAAAACTAATTTTCAACAAAATAGTTAAATTTTCAAACATTTCTTTGGTTAAAAATTGAGCTATTTTGTTGAAATATCGTTTTTTTGTTGTTGAAAATTCATCTCTTTAATAGAAAATTTAACTATCTTTTTGATAATTCCTTTTTTTGGATTAAAATAATTTTCTTAACTCAAAATTTCTTTTTTATAGTTGAAACTTTTTTTATTTTGAGAAAACCTAATCCTTTTGTGGTAGAAAATTAAAAAATTTTGAAAATGGGATTTTTTAGCAAGCCTGAAATTATAAAAAATGGTAAATGTTATTAATTTTACCCTCAGGGAAAGCATATAAGTTTCCACTTCTTTATCCATCATTTGTCCGTGAGTTTGAATAATTTGTTTTAAAGTTTGGTAAACATCTTCAGCCATTGTACAATCTCCACAGACATAAAAATGTCCTTGTCCATGAACCAACATTTCGAAAATTTGAGAAGCTTCTGCTTGAATGCAATCTTGAACGTAGGTCTAAAAAAATATTTTGAAAAATAAATAATTAATTATTATTATATAATAATATAATATAATAATTAATAAATTAAATAAATTTTAATTTATAATTAATTTAATTAAATATAAAATATTTTACGAACCTTTTTTATGTCTGGTTCTCGGGATAGAGCCAAAAATACTTTATCGAGAACTCCAGCTTCCAACATTTCTTGTTTTTCTTGACGGTAGAGATCGAGATCGCTTTTTCGACATCCGAAGAATAACCAGATTTTTCCAAACTCTTGATCTGGAAATTAATTTAATTAAATTTTGTAAAAAATTGCGTCTTTAAATTAAATAAATGAATAAATAAAATTTCGTTTCTTCTAACTCTATAAAAGTCTTAGAAATAAAAAATGTCTTTTTCAATTCAGAAAAAAATTAATAACAATATTTCCTTTCTTCCAAATCGAAAAAATATTTAAAAAAAAA
>CAKNXH010054956.1:39834-55378 GCA_932178445.1 Andricus quercusramuli | reverse complement strand
CAAACTATATTTAAACCCCCTGCAAAAATAGGACAACTTCTAAACAACCCTAAAGATAAAAAGGAACCTTTCAGTGATCCGGGAGTATATCAAATACCTTGTTCTTGTGTTAAAGTATATATTGGAGAAACCGGGAGGGCGGTAAGTCAACGTGTAAAGGAACATGAGAGTAAAGTTAGGCTAAAACATTTCACATAATCAGCAGTAGCTGAGCATCACATCGAAACAGGACATAGTATTTTATTTGACAAAACAACCGTCATCGCCAGAACGTACAATAAATTTCCAAGAAAACATAGAGAAGCAATCGAAATCTTGAAACACCCTAATAACATCAATAGGGACAATGGATATAATACCAATCCGATTTGGCTTTTCGTCCTCCCGGGGTTTTCAAAAAAGACTTGATTGGCCAATCAAGTCCAACCAGTCCCCACCATGGGCGCTCTGGCCAATCACAGGCATCGTAGAGAATACATATATAAGAACAACATAACCTGAAACTTCAGTTTCAGGTCAGCCCTGAAGAAGTGAACTGCAGTGTTCACGAAACGTCGGCAACATTCACAGTTTCGCACACGATTGAAACCCGAAAAATCTTTAAATTTTAAATTCCAAATTTTAAATTCAAATTTATTATAATGAATCATCGTGAAAGTATTAAATCTATTATAGCTAATTTATATAGTTTAATATTTTTGGCGTTTTCTAACGACAATGTTTTTCTTCTGTTAAATCAACCTGAGGTAATTGATCTATTTCATACAGTTTTCTATCTTGAAAAGATACCAACAAGTCAGGCCTACTATCTATCCCTGTATTTTTAATGACTGTACTTTCAATATTTTTCCCCGTGTCTTCGGCTGTGACTTCACAATCCGGTTCTGAGTCACATTGAATTTCTTTATTATAAATTTCAGCCTTTTCGTCAGTATTTTCGCTACATCTCACTACCTTTTGCTTGCTACGAGTATTATAGTCATGAGAGTTTGACGTATCTAAATCCATTAAATTCACATATACTTTATGGATACGTTTATCTAACTGATTTTCACTTAATTTTTAATTATTAATTTTTAATTGAATTGCCCAAAAAGGCTTATCATAGATACCCCTTAAAAAGGTTTTGCTCGTGATTGGGTCAAAAATATTAATTACTTCATCATTTAGATACACACTAAGTCCCTGATCTACAAATTTCCTTAAAGACAGTAAATTAATCGACAGATCTTTAGCACAGATAACATTTTCGAGACTATGACTTCTTTTATCATTTGATTCAATTTCTACTGTACCAACACCTGACACCTCTAAATCAGCGTTTTCGTTTTTATTTGCACTTCTAATCTTATTATTATATGATCCGTCAAACTCTTTAAATATGAACGCCGATTTTGTTAGGTGATCTGTAGCCCCTGAGTTAGCTATAAACTTTTCAATTACACTTGTACTACTGTGACTTAAGCTACTATGTTCTGGCTTATAATTAAAATTGCAAACCTGAAGTGCATTAATTTTACCTTCGTTTGTGCGAGCATTCGGTGTGAAGCGACCTCTCTGACCACCTCTAGACCCAGTGTGACATCATCCACAAGCTTGACTTCCTCTTGGGGCAGACTTACCTCCCCTTGTAGCAGTATGACCTCCTATTGAAATGTTATGTCCTGCGCCTCTGCCTGAACCATTTCCAATGCCTCTGCTCGAGTATCCACCATGACTCTTATTGATTGGGTTAGAATGGTATCTATTTTGTGCAGCACTGCTTGTAGTAAACCTGCCTCGTTTAGATCTTCCACCTCTGTGTGATGAGTTGCCTGAGTTTTCAAATCCGATTTGTTCTCCAGACTCTTGTCGCTTACAATCGGTAGCGATGTGACCAAACTTGTAACAAATTTTACATCTGCAATCGTTTGTACACATTGACTTATCATGCCCTAGTGATAAGCACCTTTCACAAAAGTCAGCAGCACTTTCCTTATAAGGCAAGAATTTTATAGTGTAAAGAGCTTTTCTTAAATTACCTGAAGTGATATTAACTTCTGAATATTTAATTTTCTTCAGCCTTTCCAACATTTCAACAGGCTCTGTCATTCTATTTATCCGTTTGTAATAGATCATATCTATTCTACTCAAAATTACATCTATCACTTTAGCTTTGTCGAATTCTTTAATTTGATCAGTCTTTTCCCCGAAAGGTTTGACAGTTGAATCTATTAAGTATAATAAATCGTTCGTCCTCAACTCTGATTTTAAATAATCCATGAAATAATCAATGTCCACTAGGGTGGTCCAAAAAAATTTGTTTCGAATTTTTATGGGGACACCCCTCAAATTAGTTCGAATCCGCACAAAAATAAATGCGTTTTTTTTTGTTTAAAAAAAAAATTATATTTAGGGGTGGCGCAAGCCCCATGAAGTTTAAAATGTATTTCCCATAAGAAAAAAAGACGTTTTTGTAAATCTTATTCGGAATCCTCAATATTATCTCAATCAAGTTGAAACTCAACATTTCTCTTCACAATCAGCCATAGAATACGAATAAAATATCATTTTTCAAATATCACCCCCATAAGTCTGTTTTATAGGTTCCCGAAGAAACCCCATAAGTGAAAAAATGGGTTTTGCGAGTTTTTGGCGCTAATTATGATTTTTTTGCGGTTTTTTTTAATGCGAATTGTTTCTAATACATAAAATATGACTTTATACTGAATATTATATATTTTAATGAATTATTTAAACAATTTATTATTGTTTTTAGCAATTTTCTCAGAGAATGGAGTCAGAAAAACGCGCTTTTTTCACAAATATTCCATTTTTCGTCCAATTTTTAATTAGAGGGAAGGAATAGTTCATCAATGTTAACAATAGTGATTGTTTAAACAATTTATTATAATTATAAATAATATTATATTTGAATAATGCTAGAAAGATGGCTTTCTGGCTTTTTATCCAATTTTTATCTGTAGTGAAGCAATAATAAATTCAAGTTAACAAAATAATTGTTCAAACAATGTATGAAAATTATTAATAATATTATATTTGAATAATGCTAGAAAGATGCGGTTTTTTTTAAATTTCTGGCTTTTTGTCCAATTTTCATTTAGAGTGAAGTAATAATAAATTCAAGTTAACACAATAATTGTTTAAACAATTTATTATAATTATTAATAATATATTTGAATAATGCTAGAAAGATGCGTTTTTTTACATTTCTGGCTTTTTGTTTAATTTTCATTTGGAGTAAAGTGATAATGAATTCAAGTTAACAAAATAATTGTTTAAACAATTTATTATCATTGTTGATAGTATTCTCTTTGCTTAATTGGTAGAATGTTGCGGTTTTTTCTGAATTTTTCACTGTTTGTCTATTTTCTATTAGGCGTGGCTTGATAATTAATTAGATTTAGCAAAAATAATTGTTTAAACAAATTATTATTGTTTATGACTATCTTCTTCTATATCAATTGAGCGTGATAGTTGCGGTTTTCCGGAAATTTTCACCTTTATGTCCTTTTTTCACTTAGTGAGGTAATAATTAATTAAAGTCAACAAAAAAGTTGTTCAAACAATTTAATATTGTTCATAACTAACTTTTCTTAGGTAAGTGCTAGAAAGTGGCGGTTTTTTCTAAAATCTTTCACATTGCATCGCCTTTTTATTTATGAACAAGTAATAAGTCAGCCACATAAAAAATGATTTTCCGAAAGGTATTGTTGTTTTAAGTGAATTATTTTTGCTCTTTTCACAATGCTTAAAAAAATTGATTTAAAGAAAAAAAGCTATTTTACACGAAAGGCAGAAATCAATATTAAATTGTTCAAACAATTTTTTTGTTGAATTTAATTAATTATTACCTCACTAAGTGAAAAAAGGACAGAAAAGTAAGCATAGCCGAAAAACCGCAACTATCAGGCGCAATTGATATAAATGAAGATAGTCATAAACAATAATAATTTGTTTGAACAATTATTTTTGCTCAATATAATTAATTATTAAGTCACGCCTAATGAAAAATAAACAAACAGTTGAAAATTTCAGAAAAAAACCGCAACATTCTACCAATTAAGCAAAGAGAATATTATCAACAATGATAATAAATTGTTTAAAGAATTATTTTGTTAACTTAAATTTATTATTAACTCACTCCAATTGACAATTATACAAAAAGCCAGAAATTAAAAAAAACGCACCTTTCTAGCATTATTCAATTATAATATTATTAATAAGTATAATAAATGATTTAAACAATTATTTTGTTAACTAGAATTCATTATTATTTCACTCCGAATGAAAAGTGGACAAAAAACCAGAAATTAAAAAAAACCGCATCTTTTCAGCATTATTCAAATATAATATTATTAATAATTATAATAAATTGTTCAAACAATTATTTTGTTAACTTGAATTTATTATTACTTCACTATAGAAAAAAATTGGACAAAAAGCCAGAAACTAAAAAAAAATTCGCATCTTTCTAGTATTATTCAAATATAATATTATTCATAATTATAATAAATTGTTTAAACAATCACTATTGTTAACATTGATGAAATATCACTTCCCTCTAATTGGAAATTGGACAACAAATGGAAAATTTGTGAAAAAACCGCGTCTTTCTAACTACATTCTATGAGAAAATTTCTAAAAACAATAATAAATTGTTTAAACGATTCATTAAAATATATAATTTTCAGTATAAAGTCATATTTTATGTATTAGAAACAATTTGCATTGAAACAAACCGCAAAAAAATCATAATTAGCGCCAAAAACTCGCAAAACCCATTTTTTCACTTATGGGGTTTCTTTGGGACCCTATAAAACAGACTCATGATGTTGGTTTTTGAAAAGTGATATTTTAATCGTATTCTATGGCGAATTGTGAAGAGAAATTTTGAGTTTCAACTCGATTGAGATAATATTGAGGATTCTGAATAAGATTTACAAAAACGACTTTTTTTGTTATGGGAAATACATGATAAACTTCATGGGGCTTGCGCCACCCCTAAATATCATTTTTTTCAAAACAAAAAAAACTCATTTATTTTTGTGCGGATTCGAACAAATTTGGGGGGTGTCCCGATAAAAATTCGAAAAAAAAATTTTTAATGCATTTTTGGACCACCCTAATGTCCACTTTCTTGGTTAATTTATAATCTCTTCGGACATTGTTTAATGGATTCAATGGAGCTGATTTATTCTCTCTATTTTGATTGGTTCTAGGTGGAACTTGAACATTATTCTTGCACAATTCTGTCGACACCTTTGACACCAGATCTTCGAAATTGAAACCAGTCAGATCCATTCGCTTTGAGTGCCCTGTACTCGTTTCTTCTGAGTTGACGAGAGGCATGTCATCTCCATCTCCCCCGCGAATTGTTTCAATTTCAGTTTGCAAGGCTGGCGCTACTTCAGAAGTTGATGTGTTGGGTAGAATCTTCGCTATTAATTGTTTGAGTTGCTTCAGTTCTTTCAACAGATCAGAGCTGTTTTGATTAGATTGAATTTGCTGATGTTCTAGAGCCCTCTTCAACTCAGCTGTCTGTTCTTCTGCCTTAACGCGCTGCAGTTCTAAGGCGTCCTTCAATTCAGCTATTTCTTGCTGATGTACAAGCCTTTCTTGTTGTAGTTTTTCTTCTAACATCTTGACATCTTTATTCCTTTTATCAATTAAGGCTTGTACTTGCTGATTGTCTATTTTCATGTTGGTGTATTTCGCTGCCAACTCTGTAGCACTTTGTGACACCTTTGTTACGCTGGAAATCACACTTTTTATTTTGAGCTTGTCAGGAACACCTAAACGTCACACTTATTTAGTGTTTGCTAATTAATATAAAATTATTTCACAATATTCAATCACCCTGGCCAGGGCTTTGACTTACTCTGATCACCACTGAACTCAGGCGTCTCCTCGAGACACTTATCAGCCTGAACAGTCTCTGACATCTCCTCCGTAGAGACATTCAGCCCCTGCTGGTTTTGGTCGATCTCAACATCAAGGTCAATTCAATATTTTTTAGTGTACGGGTCGAGCATCTTATTGACTGCCTCGACTTCTTCATTTGTTATTTCGTCTGGATCTACAAAATTGAGTCGACCTTATTAGCTTCAAGGCAAAATTGCTGAACTTCAGCACAAATCACCTTAAGTTGAGAATAACATATAAACAGTGGGAACACCTGCACGTGCGAATGAAGCTACTCCCTAGTCAACCATACACACTCTAGGTACAACCCAGTAGTAAGCATAGCCGACCCAACAGGTGTATGTGACACAATTTGTATATGCATATGCATATACATATTTAATGTATTTAATTATTTATGAATGCGTAATAGAATCATATATTCTTATGGTAAAAATCTCGGATGCAGTGGCAAAGACAAGAATCTGCTCAACCCGAGCCAGAGTGCCACTCTGCTCCATTCTTTGGTTGCATCTCAGCAATTCCCGAGCCAATTCTCTAAAAACTTGCTTGTATGCTATATGTAAACACATCCAATATTAGTTTTCTTTTCATATAAATACTTTATTACCCTAAGCTAACCTAACTAACCTACTGTAAATATTTATATGATGTTTATGATTTTATGCATGCTTTTAATATTTTAGTATTAAATTTAATAATTTCTTTACTTTATTATTTCTCATTAACATTTAATGATTATATATTGCATTTCATTATTTCCATTGCTATAACAAACTGCGCGGCATGCTTCTATACATCATTATAGCAGGCACTGCCAGCCCCAATCGTTTCTGTGCTGCAAGCTTCTATACATGTAGCAAGCCTTGCCAGCCACAGCCATACACTATTGCTTCACTACGGCACTGTGCTGCATGCTCCTATACCTACTTTCATATAGCAAGCCCTGCTAGCTACCGACGTAAACAATTGTCAAGACCTAATTAGTCTACTAATCCCACATACCTGGGTATGCCTGTATGGACTTTAGACGCCGAGCGAAGCTCGCACTTTCTCTATTTTCTTTCCTCCTTCCTTTCTTTCTTTCTTTCTCTCTCGCTCTCCCCCTGCCCCCTCGTATGCGTCATTTCCAAATTTCTATCACCATGACCGCATCTGGACAAGAATCGAAAGAGAGCAGAGAGAATATTCCCCTTTTCACATTTTCTCGTCCTCAGTTGAGAAACCTCGTTGACCCTAATATGATTAACTCTTTCTTACCTTGTTCTTGTGTGTCGAAGAGCGGCTCCTGCTGCTCCGCGTCCTTACTTCCTGGTACACCGTCCATCCTTCGAAGATGACCCCCGCTCAAAATTGGCCACCTCTTTGACGCTGAACCTGCGGGTTCATTTCCTTGTCCGAAGCTGCTCTGACTTGTTGCACACAGAACAAGCACAGATTTTTCTGCACTAGGCAGACCTAGTTTTCAACATGGTTCCATCCCCTTCATTATTTTACACAAACAGCACTTTTCACTTGTAATCAGAAGGAATTCGCGCAGTGGAAACTCGCGTCTGAGGACCACAACCTCTTAGGATATCGGCGAAATAAAAGGTAGAACTAAGAGAAAAAAGAACTTTATTAACAAGGACCAAATACGTCCGAACTTTACTGTGGATACAACTGAACTGCACGAGCGTCACTCTCCCTTAACCACTCCCTGCTGTACTCCCTCTACACCTACGTATCGACATGTATCTATACAAACAACCAATCACAGGGGAAGCGGTATAACGCATACATAACAGATATATTAATTATACATTAGGATGCGTCGAAAATAAATATTTTTGGAATTCGAAATCGCTACAATGCGGAAAAGTAGTGTATTGGGGTCCCAAAAAAGTATAATTAATTTGGAATCGATCGACATGAAGCTTGGTTACATGCGCTCGAAAAAAAGGTTTCAAAAATGTCTTGCTTGCAGAGTTTTTAAATTTTATTGCGTTTCAATTTTTTTACATACTTGGAGGTCAAAAAAGTCTTCTCAATTTTTTTCGGATTTCAATCTATCATTTTCTGAAAGATGATTCCTATTTTATTAACCATTGTTTTCGTAATTTTTTTTAACGTTTATAAATAGGAGAAGGATTATTTGAGTTGCATGAAAAATTGTTAGTGACAAAAATGCATTAGAAAAAAAATCCCCGGGACACAGGAATCACAAAATAAATAAAGAGAATTCGAGGCACTTTTTTTTTAGACTGGTACCAATTATTTTATAGACTGCAATTATCAGACTTCCATATCGTAAATAATTCTACAAGTTTTTAATTTCTCTTCGGCTAATATAGAATGTTAAAATAAACCTTTTTTGGTTGGAGATTCATAATTTTGGTTGAAATTTGGTTTTTGGATTGAAAATTAATATTTTTAATTGAAATTTAACTATTTTCTTAAAATTTCATATTTTCAGGTAGCAAATTCAACTTTTTTTATAGGAAATTCGTCTTTTTCACATACAATTTCAATATTTTGGTAGAAAATTCAACTGTTTGATACAAAAGTAACCAGTTTTGTACAAAATTCGCTTTTTTTTATTCAAAAATAATTCTCTTGAATAAAAATTCTATTTTTCCATTTTTGGTTAAGATGGATCTTGTTTAGTATAAATATTCAATTATTGATTTAAAAATGTTTAGATACGAAACCAAGTATAAACTAAAAAGTAATGAATTTAGCTGAATTTTTTTAAAATTTGTGTTACAAATTCAACTGTTTCTTCAAAACATGTATGTATTTTGTTGAGAATTCGTCTTTTATCGTGCATAATTAAACTACTTAGTCTAACGTTATTTCTTGATGATCCCTGACGAAATTAAGGAAAAAAAATTAGTTGTCAAAATTTACGTGAGAAATGGGGATGGGAGAGGGGGGGGGGGGGGTTAAAACTTATGGAGCTTGTGTTTGTTCTGATACACCTGAAGTACTTTCTGGAATTGCCGAAGTGCTGGGTTGTGAAGTCTCTGCTGGATGAGTTAGCAGGTCACCCTTTTCTGGAAGTGAAACTCTTTCTTTTGATGGTAAAATCGCTGGTATCCGTTCTGATGCACCTAAAGTACTTTTTGGAATCACTGAAGTTCTGGATTGTGAATTCTCTGCTAGGTCAGTTAGCAGGTAATTCTTTTCTGGACGTAAAACCCTTTCAGTTTTGCCCTTTCAGTTTTGACATCGTCGTTTAGATGCGCTTCACTGCATTGCTAGATATAACAGGGTGGCCGCTGAACCGGCGGGGTATCCGGAAATGACAGGGAATCTTTTGAGACCGTGAAAAATCTTAACTATCTGTGAATTCGGTCTCGAGTATTTCCACTTTTTTTGTATTTATAATTTATTGTATGGTTCCCGTTAGCAAATGTATTTGCTTCCTCATAGAAGAAGCATTAGTTATTTTTTTCAATAACAGACAAACCAATGTCTTCATTTTGCTCAATTTAAAAATAGAAATTTACAAAATAATAAAAAAAATGTTTTAAATACAAAGAAAAATAGACAAATCAAATCTTGTATTCGAAATGATAATTTTCCGAGCTGGAAAAGGGAAAGGAAAAGTTCTGCCGAACCCTATCCAATTCCCAGCTTCATGATTTCTTTACATAAATTGTCAGAATTACTCTATTCAAAAATTGATGATCAAAAAGTCTTTTCTATTCATGCGTAAAATTTGAATTATGTCGATGAAAAAAGTTTTTCTGTTTAGGACTGAAGATTCAGATATTATAATGAACATAACTTCCCTAATCTTCAATAAAGTGCATTATTATTATAGATCAATCGATTTGCCTCGAATTAAGAAATCTTTTCCATTCTTGCATCAATTTCGAATTATGTTAGTAAACAAATTTACTACAGAAACCCGTATTTTCAAATATTATGCATTACCATATATTCCTTACTCTTGAACAAAATGTATCAATGTTATAGGTCAATCGATTCGTCTTGAATCAACACAACTTTTCTATTCTCGCATCAACTTTGAATTATGTTAATGAAAAAAGTTTTACTATAAAAAACCGATTTTCAAAATATATAAATTACCATAACTTCCCTACTCTTCAATAAAATGTATTGACATTACAGGTCAATCGATTCGTCTCGAACCAAGCAATCTTTTATATTGTTGCATCAACTTTGAATTATGCTAATGAAAAAAGTTTTACTATAAAAGCCGATTTTTAAAATATTATTGAATGCTAAAAAAATGGAATAAATGTTTTTAGAAATCCTTCGGTCAGTTTTAAGATATTAATGAGGAAAATAAGCTCTTCAAATTTCATAATTTATCTGCAACCGTTTTTTAGTTACAAAGCTTCCCCTATGAGGGAGCAAGATGATTTTGAATTTATTTTTTGATCGGAAAGTAGACAAATTTCCAGAAGATAAATCTATCCTATCACATGAAATATCTCAAATTTCGTATCGCATGGTATATAATGCAATTTAAAATAAGTTTGGTTTAAATATGTTTTAAATTTTAAGTTCAAATATTAACTTTCTCAATTATGAAAGCATTCAGTTTACAATGTGCAATTCTAAAATCTTTTACTCTAAATATTTTATATTTTAGAACTTTATTTTTAAGGGTACGTTTTCAATAAAAAGAATTTAAAAATGCAATTTTGAAGACTTGAACAATGAAAGTGACTAGCGTTTCAAATTGAAATTTTTTAATTTTTTTTTTTATTTTGATCAATTGTAAATATAAATTAATTAATTATTTAAAAATTAAACTATATTTCAAGTATTCGATATCGAGCAATAATTTATTGATTTTCAGGACGATTCTGAATCCTTTCGAAATTAAAAAAATTTAACATTTTTACTTTAAAAATTGAACTGTTTTAATTTGAAGGCTTAGTAGTTAAACAAATATAAACGTCCAATTGATGAGCAATTACACGCTTTCATCAAATTTTAAATCCTAGTCAAGTCTAATTGCAAGTTTAGTATCAGTCTACAATATTCCAGGTTTAACCCATTAAATTTGAAAGTTTTTAATTAAGAAAAAAGAAACAATTTAGCAATGTTTAGCAATGTTTGACTGTTTATTTAACATGAGCAGTTATACACGAAATATTCAAACTAAACTATTCGAAACTGAATTTTTTGAAACAGAAAGCTTCACATTGTTCAAATTTTAGAGAGATAAACCTCAAACGTTACAATGTCAATTTTAATTTTTATATTAAAAAAAAAATTATTTTTAGGTGAAATTGTTGAATTTTTATGTATGTAGTAGTTAAAAAATGATTCATTCAGGAAAAATTCGATTAAGTTGAGGAGATATTTTTAAGTTTCGAAAAGCAAGATGGCCGCTTTTGTATGACATAATGTTAGTGCGTCCCGGTTTTCTCATTGTTTACCAGATGTAAATTGAACAAGGGTGAGATCTAGGTGGAAAAAAGTGACTTGTGTCAGTTGGTACTGTGTTTCAGTGAAAAATATTGGGTTCATTCGGACAGTGTTCATCGTGGTTTGCATTTTTCGATTTCTAACCTACAACAATGGACGACATGGATAAGCTTGCTCCGGAAAAGACTTGTTGCGGGTGCAAAGGCAAGGTTGTAGACGCCGTGTTCTGTACTGGTTGCCAGACTCCATTCCACCCAGCATGTGCAGATCGTACTGGCAAACTTGAAAATGGAGCATTCTCTAGGTGTTGCAGGCAACAAAGGCCTCGCACACCCACGACGATGGAGCCTACCTCAGTACCAGTTACTGCACAGGACGTAGAGAGGATTATCCGTGCCGCTTTGGCATCAATTACACCGCAGCTTAACGAAGTCTCTTCGTGCAAAAACGCAGTCGATTCCCTATCAACAAAATTTGACAAACTTACCTCGAAAATCGATAATGCTATTGTGAGAATTAACGATGCGAAGAAGGGAATGGAGGGCTTAACTAGCAGGATTTCAGCAGTAGAAGGTACGCTAAAAAACTTAAGCCCTCACCCTCCTCTCCAAAAGGTTGACGAAACTCGCCTAATTACGCTGAGTGTATCCGAAATAGAGAAGCGCAATTTTAGAAAAAATAACCTCATTTTATTCGGTTTACCCGACCAAGCTGAATCTGAAACAAGTTTGATAAATAAACACAGCATGAAGACCCTCCTAATTGAAACCTTAACTGGCATTGTTCCCGATGATCAACTCATGAATCTAAGAGCTTTTAGAATTGGCACATTTCCACAGGTTCGGGAAAAACCGCGACCTGTCAAACTGATCTGTGACACGGAGATGTCTGCGCATGCTCTGCTTCGTGCATTCATAAATGCAAAAAGGGAACCACAGAACGACAAGAGACTGAAATCCCTATGGATTTCCCTGGACAAAACGAAAATGCAATAAGAGGAAATTGCTGTAGTCAAGACCATGCTGGAAAGTCGACGCAAGAATAAAGAATTGGACCTGAAACTATCTTTCAGAGGAGGGGCCCCAGTAATCACGAAACACACATCAACAGGAAAAGCAGCAACTGGTACGTCACGCACACCGATAAACGATCAAATGTAAGTACTCCCCTCCCTACGCACTCGAGTACAAACCTGTCAATCTACTATCAAAACGTCAGGGGCGTACGTACTAAACTTGATATTTTGCGACAATCAGTTCCAACTTGCTTTTACAATGTTATTATTTTTACCGAGACGTGGTTACATGAAGGGCTAAATTCCGCGGAACTAGGATTTATAGGATATGACATATTTAGACTAGATCGCAATGTTTTAACCAGTGTCTGTCAACGAGGGGGTGGTGTTATGATAGTGGCGGATCAGGGCTTACGGTGTGTTAATCTCCCCACTAACGTTAATTCCGTAGAACATGTAGTTATCAAAATATTAATGGGAAAATCCATCCACATACTGGGTGTCTTACATTCCACCTAATTCCAGCCTTATCAAGTAGATTGATTTTTGCTCGATACTAGAGGACCTTTCCTTCGCATTCCCATCCGCAGCTATTAGCATTTTTGGGGACTTTAACATTCCCTACGCTTCCTGGAACATCGATCCTGTTCTCGGACCCAGTTGTATACCAATAGGAACGAAACAAACTCATATCGTTAATACGATCTCTGACACATTAGATTACATAACCTTAATACAAATAAACGATAAATTTAATGATCATGGAACGTTACTAGACTTAGTTTTCACCAATGGCAAAACAGAAATTGTAGATATAGCAATAGATCCCCTCCTACCTATTGACAACAACCATCCTCCCCTCATCCTAGAAAAAAGAGAAAACATTGTTATTAATGAAGTTCGTTCCGATAATGGCACATATGCACGGTATAATTTTAAAATCGCCAATAATGCACCTATCTATTCGTTTTTATCCAACATTGATTGGGATTCATTATTCGACAATGCAACAATAGAAGAGGCCATCGAGCAATTTTATGCGCATGTATATTTCGCCATCGAACATTTTGTACCTATAAAGATATGCAAATCATCGAAATATCCATACTGGTTTAATGGAGAGCTTAAAGAGTTAACAACAGCGAAAAAGATTGCTCACCTCAAATACAAACAAACTCGAAATAACATTGATTACCAACGATTTTCTAATCTTAGAGCTCAGGGTAAACGTCTCGCCGATTTGTGTTATAAAAAATACCTTGTCGATACTGAAAGATCAATTATATTAAATCCGACATTTTTTTGGAAATATACGAACTCGATGCACGAAAACACTGGTATTCCAAATCAAATGGCTTTAAACGGATTAACTGCTGACACCAGTGAGGAAATTGCCGGGCTTTTTGCATCTTTTTTCAAATCGGTTTACTCTACGCCTACCAACAATGTCCCTAATTTTAGTTTCGTTGAATCTATCGACTTCTCGAACATTTGTATAAGCAGGAACCAGATTAAAGATAAGGTTCTCAGACTCGATATAAATAAAGGGGCGGGATCTGATGGCGTGCCTACCTCGCTTCTGAAATCCTGCTGCTCCACGTTTTTACAACCACTGTTCCTCTTGTTTAACAAGTCACTTGCCGAAGGTCATTTTCCTTTCGAGTGGAAAAAGGGTATCGTCATCCCCATCCACAAAAACGGAAATCGTAATGAAGTCAAAAACTACCGACCCATAACCATACTCAATGCGATTCCCAAAATCTTTGAAAACATAATTGGCGACAAACTATACCTTGCCTCAGCAAACACCATCATCGAGGAGCAGCATGGCTTCAGGAGGGGAAGATCTACCACCACAAATCTATGCGTCTATACAAACTACCTTATTAATGAAATAGAATCAGGCTTGCAGGTCGACGCCATATATACAGATTTTTCGAAAGCGTTCGACAAGGTAGATCATGCAATTCTTGTGGCAAAGCTTGGAGCCCTGGGGGTCTCAAGTAAAATGCTTATGTGGCTGACAAGCTATCTTAGTCATAGATGGCAATCAACCCGCGTTAAAAACAGTTACTCGGAACCCTTTCAAGCCACCTCCGGAGTCCCGCAAGGTTCGCACCTCGGCCCTCTCCTATTCCTTCTCCATGTCAACGACATAGGTTTGATTCTAAAATACTGCTTCTTCCTATTTTTTGCTGACGATCTCAAATGATACAAAACAATTCGCTACCAGTCTGATTGCATCAATCTGCAGTCTGATCTCGATCGACTGCAGATTTGGTGCACCCAGAATGGGATGCAACTGAACGCAAAGAAGTGTTCGATTATAGCCTTCTCGAGAAGTAAATCTTTCCTTACTTATCAGTACAAAATGGCAGGAGAGGAACTCCTTAGGGTTACCGTGGTATTAGACCTGGGAATCCTCCTAGATGACGCTCTGACATTAAATACCCAAGCTGATAATGCAATTAATAAAGCCCTCAGGTCACTGGGCTTTGTCACGAGAAATGCATCGAAATTTAAAAATCCGCTTGCCCTAAAAACATTGTATTTCTCTCTAGTAAGACCGCTCTTAGAGTTCGCCTCAGTGGTATGGAAACCAACCTACTGCAACTACGTTATAAGACTTGAACGCGTACAAAATAAATTTCTACGCTTCGCGGCTAGACAATTCGGTATGCCAATGAACAAACATAATCACGATTATAGCAGCATAAGATTATTGCTTGATATACCACGAATTTCAGAACGATTTTTGTTTGCCGACATGTGCTTTTTGTATAACATCTTGAACAACAACATCGATTGTTCTAGTCTGCTATGCATGATAAATTTATATGCTCCACCAAACTCACTGAGGAATAGAAACTTGTTCATGGTACCATACCACCGAACTAACTACGGGGCAAATTCAGTAATAACGAGACTATGTAGGGAAGCAAACCTGAAGTGTAAGGAGCTGGACTTTTTTGAAACCTCAGCAACAACATTCAGAAATGCACTTAGAAAAATAGCATATTATTCCGAAAACAATGCGGCCTAAGTATAAGTATAAGCATATATTGTTATTAAGACTTAATTTTAAGAGACTAGATTGTAATTAAAGGGCCATGCCCGTACACTGTTCAATAAATAAATAAAAGATACAAACTTAATTTAAATCTTGAAAAGATTTGAAAAGATTTGAAACAAAAAGGCCTTACGTAGGGGAGG